>JAQBSW010006064.1:0-51776 GCA_029291075.1 Eudiplozoon nipponicum
TTTCAAACCTATCACCTTCATACCCGATCTCCAGAGGCGTGCCACCACAGCCCATCGTATCATCTTGTCAAACACTTCCTCATCCTCTAAGCACGTCCATTGACACCATACAAACATAGAACCCCGCCGAGCAAGAATTCGACATGCTACGTCAACAAGACATCTGTACACTTTCCAGCTCACCATTCGCGTCGCCTGTGGTAGTAGTACCAAAGAGTGAACCAGACACATTCAGGGTGTGCGGGGATTATCGTACTCTCAATTCTTGCACACATTATGATTCGTACATCCTGCCAAATCTAGCCGACCTACTCAGATCTGCTATCGGTCATGCTGTGTATTCAAAACTTGACTTGGTAAAAGCATACTATCAAGTGCCAATGGACAAAGACTCAGTATCATATACTGCACTCAGATTCACCGGAGGTGGCACGCACGAATATCACTATATGCCTTTCGTTCTCAAGAATTTCTCGCAAACAATTCAACGCGTTATGGACGAAATACTAGATGGCCTACCATTTGTAATTCCATATCTAGAAGACATCCTGGTATTCTCCAACTCAATGTCCGAACATATACAACATAATGAGATCCTGCTCACACGTCTAGCAGACTATGGCCTCCGATGTCATGGCAATAAATGCGACTTTGCACAGAAATCAATTGAATTCCTCGGTCATCAAATTTTCGAAGAAGGCATGACACCTATACATACTAGGGTTCGTGCTATTCAAGATCTATAGCCTCTAACCACCGTTCGGGCATTACGACGATTCTTGGGCAAGATGAACAACCATTCTCGATTTGTACCCTGCCTTGCCAAGATTCTGGCATCTCTTCACAAATATCTCGTGCCAGAAAGCCGTTTTGTCAAGAAATCTCAACCGATTCAGCTCAACGTCGACGACATGCAGGCTTACGAGGATGCCAAAAGGGCCCTATGCAAAGCGACCATTTACATTCCCCGGATTGGTCTCAACCTATTGAATTGATAACTGACGCACCCGACGTTGCTATAGGTGCAGTACTTCAACAATCCATCAATGGCATACATCAACCTATCGCTTTCTATTCGCAAAAACTACAACCTCGCCAGACGCGATATGATACATTAGGAAAAGAGTTACTCGCAATCTACCTGTCAATCCTACACTTCCACACCTATCTGGATGGCCGTAAGTTCAAGATCTGCACACACCATCTTCCTCTACTTCCGATGCTCAGAGGAAAGAAAGAGTATTTATATTCACGACGTGTTAACTCACAACTTACACGAATACACGTGTATAAATATGAAGTCACCCATGTCAAAGGATCAGAAAATGTGGACCCTAAGCCGTCCTGCAGATCTTTGTGCCTCAATATTGTGTCCTTCACCTATAAGCACTCAGGAATTGCAAGCAGCCAGCAAGATGATCCATCACTTCGAACATTTGATGTCAATCGCCTGAAAAAATTTGATTATGATGGAATTCTGCTGCAGTGTGAAATAACTGGCGTGGGCCCTCGGCCGTTTATACCTGAAAAACTCTGTCACAAGATCTTCGAAGTCTACCATTCAATGAGCCACCCATCTGGCGAAGCATCAGTGGAAATTCTATCCAGAACGTATTTTTGGCCTGGCATGCGGCGAGATGTCAAGAAGTGGTCAAAACAATGTCTAGAATGTCAGAAATGCAAAGTGACGAGACACACCAAAACGGCGCCACAAGTCATTCAAGTGCCCAAAGTCCGGTTTACGCACATACACGTTGATCTGGTAACCTTACCTGCCGTGAACAATATGCGATATCTACTGTCAATACGGGATCGCACCACTCGATGGTATGAGGCCATACCACTGCCAGACATGAAGCAAGAAACTGTCAGTTATGCTCTAGAGCTCAATTGGTTCGCTCGGTTCGGTGCTCCAGCTGAAGTGACAACCGATCGTGGCGCACAATTCCTCGGAGAAGAGTTAGCAACCCTACTGCAATACTATGGTGACAAACACTCCGTGACCGCGGCTCGCAACCCGAGAGCAAATGGTTTCGTCGAAAGGCCACACCGAGAACTGAAAGCGGCGCTCAAGGCTAGCCCAGAAGAAAATTGGCTTGCGGCTTTACTGAAAGTACTCCTATCAATGCGTACAAGACATCGTGAGCCGATCAAATGTAGTTCCGCTGAAATTGTATTTGGCGAACTAGTCCTATCACGCTCTGAAACCGCAATAACGATGAACGATCCGGCATTTCTGTTTCCACTTCGGAGTTTTCTACAATATAACGCTCAGAATCGGCCAATCTGTCCTACACGTTAGCAACATGGTCCAATTTATAAACGCAAAGACTTTGATAGCTGAAAATGGTTCTTCGTCAACAACGATATGGATAACAGGATTCTAGCCAAACCGAAGCGCGGTCCTTATCGTGTGTTAGATTGACGTCAGAATTACATCATTTTAGAGATTAATGGCAAAGCTGAAGCGGTCTCCAAACAGAGACTATCCCCGGCCGATGTTGATCCAAATGACCCGCTGTTCCGCGGTGTTGACCTATCAGGCGGTAAAAAAACGATAACGCCACCCACAAACAGTCTTGCTGACTACGAACTGACGCCCGACATCTCATCAACAACCGAGCCAACTGAAACCGTCACGCTGCTGCGAGAGATAGAGGAACCAGAATCAGTGTTGACAGAGCCAAAATCAGTCGTTACACGGCATGGCAGAGCAATAACACCTCCTGTAGTGTTAGTTCCCTTCATTATGTACTAATTTTCATTGTCGGGGGGTGTATGTAACACGCGGCTCCGCGTTACAACCCAACGATGACAAATACAGTGCTCTTTAAGGTCAAATAATCTAATTCTGTTCTTACACAATATTTTTCTTAACTGTGATTTTAGAAACAATCTCTGTTAGTTTCAAGCAGTTTTAATTGGGATTTCTTGAACTGCAATTTTATCTGTAATAAATAGGGTTGTTTATTAAATATACTCACCCGCGCGCCATACGCATGGAACATGCGGTGGATTATTGTGTCACAGTGGATTTATTTCGCTCAGTTGGGTTATTCGCAGTTTACACAAGGGATTTACTGTTCGCATTTAACTATGCATATCCGAATTTCAGAGAACAATGGATTATTATAATGACATAAGTTAAAAACATAGCAAACTGTGAACTAATTATTTCTGAATTTTTGTCATTGAAGTCTTTAAACGAATTTTATCCATTTATTTTCAGTGACAACTTTTAACAGTGACTATGTTCATATCATCATGTATTTTTAATCGTTTGCACATATTCATTTCAATTCAGACATTTGTGAAAGAATAATTGCTTGTGTGTAAGATATGCAACTTAATAAACAGCGTAATTTTGCTACATTCTAGTGCACGGACAATTTTTTAAAACTGTGAATTGTGCATAAGACATTCAACTTTGTGAACAATTTTCTTACTTTTTGTCGTCTAGAGTACGGACAATTTAGTTTGACTGTGAATGGTGTTTAAGACATTCATTTGTGTTAAAATTTAATTTTATTGCCGTCTAGAGCACGGTCAATTTGGACTACTTATGATTTCATACGCGGTGTTATTTATAATACACTTGTGATCATTCGCATTAGTCTTCTCTCATCACCCATCGGGAAAAAGCCGTGGATAAATCATGTGCACGGATCTCCACAGCCGCTACCAAACCAATGTAAGGAATAATTAATCTCGCAAAAGTCCCCTACAATTTAATAATTCTGTTGTTTACGTATATCTCCTTCCAGATTAAATGTTTGGGTGTTTGCGCGAGACAGGTTTCACATTCCGATTTGCCTAACATTAAGTGTCGATTTAATAATTAAACTTCACAGATATGGATGCTGATATTAAATTTGAGGACACTAGCAAGTTAGTGCAAGATATTGCAGATTTGAATTTAGCAGATGCGAATGGAAATATAAGCATATCAGATTCTACTGTAAATTTTAGGACTACAAGCGATCTGGCATCTATGGGGTTCTCAGACACGAATAGGTTAGAAGCCTCTCTAAAATTTGGCGACCGCGCCAGTACAAGAATTTTAAGTCTACCAAAGTATGAATCTGAAAAACATTCAAGTTGGGTCGGAGATGCCCAAATGATATTTGGTGCGTACAATATTGTAAATCCCATGGAGAATTATTTTGCAGCATGGATGGCATTGCCTGAAAATTTCCGAAATGCATTGGAAAATTTCAATTACAGAACTGTGAAAGAAAAACCGTACAGTGCATTTGAGTTACTAATGGCTGAAATTCAACAGAGATATCAGCCTGGAAGATCGGCGCAATTGTGCGAACTATAACACTTAGAAAAAATGAGGCGTCAATTACCGTCCGAATTTTACGAACGCCTTTGCACAAAAGCTTCCAGGTTGAATATATCCAGAAATGTAGTCAACTCCATTTTCACAGCTGAGCTACCAATTAGGCTTAGAACCACATTGGAAGTATTTGAAGCTATGAGCATTGATTGGCCAACAAAACTCAGAGGGTTAGACGGGTTGTATAAACAGCAGGAACCACAAGTAAATGCTGCAATAGCAGATTCTGTCATGGTGCAGCCAGTCAGGGCAGATGCCGAAAACAACCTGACTATACAAGAAACCTTGCGTTTCTTATGTAGAGAAGTTGCTAGCTTACGTCGTGACATTTCGCAACTTCAGAGTCAGGATAGGTATACTAGACGTCGAGGGATTCACTCGCGTCAACGCTTCGAAGAGCCACGTGGATGGTGTAAGGTACATTGCGAGTACGGATGAAGTGCGAAGTGCCAAGGTGAAAATTGTATATACCCGCGATTAGGTGGACCCAAATGGAAAGGAAGCACAAAACCGGTATAGAGAAATCCATCACCGGGAAAAGGATAACACCCCTGCTAGTAGGAGCCGTAGGGCGGGTTCCATTGCAAAGGCTCCCAGATATGCCTTTAAAGGGCATACTTAATGCAAAGGATAGAAATGCGACAGGACCAGTTAGCACCGATACAGAAGGCAAGAGAGTCCGATTCTTACTAAGCGGAGATCTGGAAAACATTGCCGGAATATCCAGCAACAAGTTCATTATTAAAGATGAATTATCTGGATTAGAATTTCTCATTGATACGGGTGCTGAGGTAAGCATAGTTAGGTCAGACGTGGTGGAAGCAGATTGCCTCACATTTGATTATCAACTATGGGCCGCTAACGGTAGTCCGATTGGAGTAAAAGGGATGAAAGGAATGTCGGTAACATTAGGCCAGAAATCTTCCTTCCGATGAAATTTTCTAGTAGCCGATGTGAAGGACCATATCATTGGCATGGATTTCTTGACACATTTCAAGCTGACATTAGACCCCAAGGCTAGGACTATCGCAGAAGGCGTAGGGATATCAACACCTACTGAGTCTAACACATCGGCAGTTAGAACAGTTATTTTACCTCGTCCAACAGTCGCACATGACTTTGCCGATATAATCGAGAAGCACCTAGCAGTGTTTCAACCTTTCAGTGCCAAAAGGATAGGTCTGTTGACAGGAGTAGAACACCAAATAGAATTGGTGGCTCCGTTGCTTTGTTCACCAAAGGCTCAACCATTGGCACAACACAAGCAACAAGTTGCTTTGTCAGAATTTCACCAATTGCGCGAAGAGGGTATTTGTAGAAGGTCAAATTCCAATTTTGCTTCCCCAATAGTGGTAGTTCCAAAACCTGAACCGGGTCAATGGAGGGTTTGTGGAAATTATCGTCTATTAAACTCAGTGACGAAGGGTGATTCTTATCCTCTCTCTAACCAGAGTACTTTACTCCGAGATATAATGGGATATGAGGTTTATTCAACTTTAGATCTCTAGAAAGCGTACTATCAAATACCAATGGAGGCAAGTTCGATACCACTCACCGCAGTCAGATTTCCAGGAGGGGGATCGCATGAATTTCTTCGAATGTCTTTTGGTTTGAAAAATGCCAGTTAGACATTCCAGAGTTTGGTTGAAGAAATCTTTCAGAATTGTCCATTTGCCAGTGTATATATAGACGACATAATAATTTTTAGTCGCTCACAAGATGAACATCTTACGCATTTGGAAACGGTTTTGACCACGCTGGAACAATATGGATTAGTGGTCAAACCTAATAAGAGTAATATCGGATGCTCTTCAGTTAGATATCTTGGCATATACTTTCCAAAGATGGAATTAAACCTTTGGAAGATAAGATCCAAACTATTAAAGATGTAACGGAGCCCCGAACCGTACGCCAGCTGCGAAGGTTCTTGGGTATGATCAGCTATTATCGTCGATTGATTTCAGGTCTAGCCGGAATTCTAGGATCGTTAACACACCATCTCACTCGTGAAAAGAGCACGATCAAGAAGTCTTGGCCTATAATATTGAGTCCGGAAGACCGAGAAAGATTCCAAAAGGCCAAGTAAATTTTAAGTGACATAACCACATTAGCACCTGTAGATTGGGAGAAACCTTTCGAGCTAATCACAGATGCCTCAGATGTTGCATTAGGGACAGTGCTACAGCAAAGAGATCAGGACGTAATAAGACCGATTGGGTTTTATAGCCGTAAGCTTAATGATCGAGAAAAACGTTATGATACGTTTGGCAAAGAGCTTCTAGCAGTGTATGTCGCAGTGCTACACTTCGAGCATTACTTAGACGGACATAAGTTTAAGTTATTGACCGATCATAAGCCGTTGATCAACATACTTGGTAAAACAGCTGGGCTTAATTCCTCTCGTAGAGTAAATTCCCAAATAACACGGTTAGCAGAGTTCGATTTCACTGTGTCTCATATTGCTGGTAAGGAGAATGTGGTAGCCGATGCACTTAGCAGACCGAATGAAGCTGATGTCGAGGTGATATTTCAAGGTCCGTTGAAGAGTTTAGATAATTCGATGCATGATTTAGTTAGTCAAATCGAGGAAGCGCAAGGATCGGATCCCTTCACGTTAATTTTGTCAGAAAGGCCAGGATATGTTCGTAAGCTCATAAGTGGTAAGTGGTTGTTATGCGAGACGTCTAGAAGTCAACCACGACCATATGTTCCGTTGGAGTTACGGGCCAAGATTATCCAATTGTTACATGACATGGGCCATCCAACCATTAAAGCCACCATTCGATTGATCAACGACAGATACGTATGGCCGCACATGTCTAAAGTCATACATATATGGGTAAGAGCCTGTGCCAAGTGTCAAACGTGTAAGGTGTGGAAACATACCAGAACCGAGATACAGAATATTGGGATACCAATTGGACGGTTCAGACATGTACACAGACATTGTCAAGATGCCTGAAGTTAATGAGAACAAATACTTGCTGACCATAGTAGATAGATTTAGTCGTCAATTTGAAGTGGCGATTTTAAGAGACATGACAGCGCAAGAAGTCTTGTTCGCGTTTCTATATAATTGGATATCGCGTTATGGTGTTCCGGAAAAGGTCACTAGTGATCGCGGTAGTCAATTTATGTCAGAGCTTTTCGTAAGATCCCTCAACATTATGGGAACCACTGAATTACATACTAGCGCGTATAACCCACGAGCGAATGGGATGGTAGAAAGGCTACATCGTGAACTAAAAGCTGCATTAAGGTGTACTAGCGGAACAAGCTGGATGCACGATCTTCCTATAGTACTACTCGCCATGCACAACAGATATAGGGCACAATTAGGTACTTCCATAGCAGAACTGGTTTATGGAGAACCATTAAGGTTGCCTGGAGATCTTCTAATAGAAACTCCAAGTAGTATTGATTGGGCTTCTAGTTATGTAAATTGGTTTGTAGGAGCACTTAGAGATAAGATGTGTCGTTTAGCTCTGACGAAGACTAGAAAAGCTAAAACCAAATGCTATGTGTCCTCTGATCTAAGATCGGCTTCGCATGTGTATGTAACTAATGAAAATAGGAAGAACTGCTTAACACCATTTTATAATAGACAATACAAGGTCAAGGGGATGACTGACAAGAATGTCATCATAGAGATAAATGGCATTGAGGATTTTGTTACGTTGGATTGTTGCATTCCCCAGTTTATCTGGATAGACAGTATGACTGAATTAACAGATGCGTTGAATGACCGTCGTTATATGGGCGAATCTGATGTGTGCAATCCCACCATACAGGCACATAACGAAATGCAGAACTCAGAAGACGCGTTGTCTAATATAGCAAAATCTTATTCTACCAGTTCACAACATGAAAACTGTTTGGCTATACCAGATGATACGGAAGAACCAGTGTAAACTCTACCGAGCGCGATGCCGACCTCAGGGGCGCCATTATGCACAACTCGTTCTGGAAGAGTGCAACGTCAGCCGAAAAATCATGATTACGTCTATTGATAGCCGTCTTTTTTTGAGAAGGTGGTGTATGTGGAGGAAGATAAATCCCTCCGCCAAATGTAAAATAACATTAACTGATAAATTTAAACCACCATGGCTGATTGTAACGAATTTTATTTAAAAAGAATTTTTTCTTTTTATTTTCCAGAACATTCTTTGTTTAAATACTTGACTTTGAATTGTGCGCCATTTTCAGTTTTCGAGTGTCTCGCACCTCGACTGGTCTTAACATCTTTTGGTCTGCTGCATTTTTAACATTTTTCTCTAGTAACACGAATACATCTCAACAATATATTCCTGATATAATTGCCTTTTGTTCTGATATTATATCACACATAGAGAGGACGTTCTGGAACAGGTAATTTGATTATTCTGTTGTTCACGTATATCTCCTTCCAGATTATTTGTTCGGGAATTATAGCGATACAACTTTCGCATTCCGATTGCCTAACATTAAGTGTCGATTTAATTGTTAAACTAACAAGACATGGAGACCGATATTAAATTTGAGGACACAAGTAGGTTAGTGCAGGATATTGCGGATTTGAATCTAGCAGATGTGAATGGAAATATAAGCATATCAGACTCTACTGTAAATTTAAGGACTTCAAGCGATCTGGCATCTATGGGGCTCTCAGACTCGAATAGGTTAGGGGCCTCAACAAAGGTCTGTAAGTGTGATTTTGTCTAGAAGTTCTCCTAGACTCTTGAGACCAGCTCGGGTTGACTTGGGTTGTGGTTCCTTCTGTTGTGGCGTTGGAATCCCGCTGATTAACTTCGTTGAAGTTTAGAATAGAATAGAATAGAATATCTTTACTTGGATTCAAACCACACATGTTCCGTCAAATAATAAAATTGGAAAATTTACAATATAATAAAGTTATCACATCACATAAAAATGTGCAATTGGTCTCATATAGATAAGTAAATCTCACTAGTTGTACTGTACAATATATCAATATCCGAAAGTTCGGCTGTAAAGAATAATAGATTTATCATCAAAAATATGAAAAATTAAGATATAATTCGAGTGAAACATTATTTTTTTAAATGAGAACCATGACTAGCAATTTATTGTATGTATTGTTGACTAACTTGATGATATAATGCGTAACATTTCAATTTTAATAATACAAAATTTGAAAATAAAAATTTCAAGAAGTTATGTTGCTGATAACAATTATCCTTGTCTTTTATTCAACCATGAGAAAGTATTATCATAATCAAAATTAAAAATATCAGCAAGTTTGTAGACTTTTTCTAGTTCAGTAGATAAAAATTTAAAAGACATCTTAGATGGAGGCGTTTCTCTAAGCCCCTTTGGCAATTGATTATAAATTTTGTAGATTTTCGAAAAAGAGAATAACTTGCTCGCAACATTCCCCACCAAAGGAGGAGATATTGCCAAATGTCCAGATCTAGTTCCAACTTCATGACTCTTTCTTATTGGATTCATATAGGCACCAGTCCACTGGTTCAAATGGAAAACGTTTATGCAATAGCACATCCTCCGAAACCATAAAGTTTGCAATGATAAAAACTGTAATCTAGTGGCGTATATAGTGCAGGAGATAGAACTAATTTGTTTCACAACTTTTCTTTGTAGTTGGCCTAAATCAATTTAGGGTTTATTCTTAATTATTTTTCCGGCAAATTGTAGTGCAAATCTACAACGGATAAGTGCATGGTCCGAGTCGACATAAGTGTTCCAAAAGGTACGACAATCCTGGATGCATCCAAGCCATCTATAACTAATTGCTACATGATCTATTTGAGTCCACTGTTGGCCGGGTGCTAGACTACGCCATGTAGTACAAGATTTAACACTACGTCTGAAGTTTTTACTACTTAAATATAGTCTATGTTCAGCGCAGCTATCCAAAAGCCGTTCACCATTATCGTTGCGAGTCGAGCTTAGAGTGTATCTTCCACCTAAATTTAGTAGTAGTATATTTAGTAGATGTATTTAAACGTGCCGCACACAATCGACTATTTAAAGAGATCCATTCAATTAAGCAAGCTTCAGCTCGCGCGCTTAGGCCAATACCAACGCTCCATTTACCGGCTTAAGAGAACTCTGTGGAACCAGATGTTCGAAGCCCGTAACGCGTAGATAGGGATGGTGTAACCAGTTCTGTAATGCACGTAGGATCCTGTATTCTTGTTACAGATACGTAACATATGTCGATTTCTAATTTATCCGACGTACTAGAGTATTGCTCATTAAGTACACACCCAGTCAAATTAAAAATTGCATGCCCTGTCTTATGCAATGTCCGTTTTATATGGACAAAATTGATAACAAAATCTTGTCATTATATATTAATATAATAACCTTTCAACGGGTGCCTAACCCGATATATATTTTAACAAAAAACAAGAACAGATAAAATACTCAAAATTGCATACATTGCTCGGCTTATATACCCCAGTAGTTTAGTTGCAGAATTTTGCTGAAAATGTGCCACAGTTCAAGCCCCAATTTTGGAAATTTTGGCAAACATTTGATCAATAACCAGTAAGGACAAATCATAACTACAATATGAGTTGATTTTTAGGCCACTATTATTTTATATTGAGAAAAATTTAAGAAGAAATTTGAACTTTATTATTTAATTTAATTACACTTCTCCAGGTGACATTGTAGGAGGTTTTGTAGCTAATGTAAGAGGTTCTGAGAGTTAGTTGTCTATTTAGTGGGAAATTATCCTTCTACTTGATATCTGGTATCTGTTTTTACGATCAGCGATCATGATTAATCCACGGCCCTTTCCCGAAGAGTGATGTGAGAAGGCCACAGCATCAAGTCATTGTTTTATTAATCAAAATGTTATTATGTAGGGGACTTTTGCGAGATTAATTATTCCCTACATTGGTTTGGTAGCGGCTGTGGAGATCCGTGCACATGATTAATCCCCGGCTTTTTCCCGATGGGTGATGAGAGAAGACTAATGCGAATGATCACAAATGTATTGTAAATTACACCGCGTATGAAATCATAAGTAGTCCAAATTGACCGTGCTCTAGACGGCAATAAAATTAAATTTTAACACAAATGTGTAGGGGTATTTTGCGCTGTTGCTATCTCGTTCCTGATTTTGTACCCCTACTACTTATCAATGGTTGCTATTATTACTACCCGAGCACCCAATCAGTCTGTTCCTTTTCAGATGGTTAATATTAGAAGGCCGAAGAAAGGTTTCATGTATATATTACACACAATGTAGCACATAAATATAATTCACTGTTAATCCGAATTGAAGGAGTTGGTTGGCAATAATACAGATTTTAATGTAAAATTATATCTTAAACACTATTCACAGTTAGTCCAAATTGAATATATGTTAGTCAGCTGTAAAATTAGATTTTTATGCAAAAATATGTTTTAAATCCCGTTCACAATTAAACTAAATGGTCCGTCTGCTAGACGGCAAAAATTAAAATGATTTAAGTTTATAATAGAAAATTGTTTTATGCTCAATCAGTTATTCGCGTACAAAGGTCTGAATTTATGCCATCGATTTAAAACAAATGATACATGGAAAAAGTCATCGTTAAAGGTTATCACTATAAAAAGAATGTAAATCGTTTAAGGACTTCAATGACACAACTCACAAGTGTTAAGTTCACCGCTTGTAACGATTCTATCTCAGTTCATGATATCAATATATTGTTCTCTGAAGTTCGGATAGTCCAAATTTGCCAACTAAGCGGAATAAGTTCACTATGACACAATAGTCCACCGCGTGATCCTCTCGGATCGCGCGCGGTTCTGTCTATTTTATAAAAACACTATTAATTACAAATAAAATTGCAGTTCAAGAAATATCGATTAAAACTGCTTGAGACTAAAAGAGATTGTTCCTAAAATCACAGCTAAGAGAAATATTGTTTAAGGACAGAGTTAGAATATTTGACCTTAAAGAGCACAGCGTTTGTAAAAATTGACCTTCGTTGGGTTGTAACACGGAGCCGCGTGTTACAAATGAATGTCTTAAACACCAGTCACAGTCAAACTAAATTGTCCGTACTCTAGACGGCAAAAAGTAAGAACATTGTTCACAAAGTTGAATGTCTTATGCACAAGTCACAGTTAAGCAAAACTTTCCGTGCACTAGACGGTAGCAAAATGAACGCTGTTTATAAAGTTGCATATCTTACACACAAGCAATTATTCTTTCACAAATGTCTGAATTGAAATGAATATATGCAACCGATTGAAAATACATGATGATATGAAAATAGTCACTATTAAAAGTTGTCACTGAAAATAAATGGATAAAATTCGTGTAAAGACTTCAATGACAAAAATTCACAAATAATTAGTTCACTGTTTGCTATGTTTTTAACTAATGTCATTATAATAATCCATTGTTCTCTGAAATTCGGATAGGCATAGTTAAATGTAAACATTAAATCCCTTGCGTAAACTACGAGTAATCCAACTGAGCGAAATAAATCCACCGTGACACAATAATCCACAGCATGTTCCATGCGTATTGCGCGCGGGTCAGTATATTTTATAAACAACCCTATTTATTACAAATAAAATTGCAGTTCAAGAAATCTCAATTAAAACTTCTTGAAACTAACAGAGATTGTTTCTAAAATCACAGTTAAGAGAAATATTGTGTAAGAACCGAGTTAGATTATTTAACCTTAAAGAGCACCATCTTTGTCAAAATCGAACATCGTTGGGTCGTAACGCGGAGCCGCGTGTTACAATTAAGCAAAGAAAAAAATCCTACAAAAGTAGTCACAATAAGCACCACAAATAATAAGTCACTCTCTGCTAGATTTTGAGTGTTAAATCATATAAATCCACTGAATTTTAGGGTTTCGGATAAATGATTGAGAAATACCTAAATTATAGATCAGGAGAATCTTAATTGGACTGTTAGTAGTTATGGAAAAATGGTTAAGGCATACAAAACAAGTAAATCTTGGGTTTGAGCGTTAATTCACATAAATCCACTGCATGCTACCTGCGTATTGCGCGCGGGTGTGTATTATTATTAAACAAAACCCCATTAATTACAATTAAATTTGCAGTTCAAATCTCAATTAAAACTGCTTAAAACTAAGAGAGATTGTTGCTAACATCACAGTTAAGAGAAATATTGAGTAAAACCAGAATTAGACTATTTGAACTTAAAGAGAACAATATTTGTGAAAACTGAAAATCGTTGGGATGTGACGCGGAGCCGCGTGTTACAAACAATGAAAATTAGTACACAATGAAGGGGGCTAACCTTACAGGAGGTGTTATGGCTCTGCCGTAACGAGTAAAAACTGATTTTGGCTCTTTCGACACTGAATCTGGTTCCTCTATATCTCGCGGCGGCGTAACGGCGTCAGTTGGCTCTGTTGCTGATGAGATGTCAGGTGTCAGCCCGTGGTCAGTAAAACTGTCTGGAGATAGAATAGTCGTTTTCGCCGCCTGATAGGTCAGCATCGTGGAACAGCGGATCATTTAAATCAACGTCGGCCGGGGATAATCGGTGTTTGGAGACAGCTTAAGCTTTGCATTTAATCTCCAAAATTATGTAATTCTGACGTCGATTTAACACACGATCAGGACCGCGCTTCGGTTTGGCTAGAATCCTGTTATCCATATCGTTGTTGACGAAGAACCATTTGCAGCTATCAAAATCTTTGCGTTTATAAATTGGACCGTGTTGCTGACGTGTAGGACAGATCGGCCGATTCTGAGCGTTATATTGTAGAAAACTGCGAAGTGGAAACAGAAATTCGGATCGTTCATCGTTAATGCAGTTTCAGAGCGTGATCGGACTAGTTCGCCAGGCAGCCGTAGACATTCGCCAAATACCATTTCAGCGGAACTACATTTGATCGGCTCACGGGGTCTTGTACGTATTGAAAGGAGTACTTGCGGTAAAGTCGCAAGCCAATTTTCTTCTGGGCTAGCCTTGAGCGCCGCTTTCGGTTCTCGGTGTGGCCTTTCGACGAAACCATTTGCTCTCAGATTGCAAACCGCGGTCACGGAGTGTTTGACACCATAGTATTTCAGTAGGGCCGCAGACGCTTCGCCGAGGAACTGTGCGCCACGATCGGTTGTCACTTCAGCTGGAGCACCAAACCGAGTGAACCAATTGAGCTCTAAAGCATAACTGACAGTGTCTTGCTTCATGTCTGGCAGTGCTATGGCCTCATACCATCAAGTGGAGCGATCCCGTGTTGACAGTAGAAAGCGTATATTGTTCACGGCAGGTAAGGTTACCGGATCAACGTGTATGTGCGTGAACCGTAGTTTGAGTGCTTGAATGACTTGTGGCGCCGTTTTGGTGTGTCCCGTCACTTTGCATTTATGACATTCTAGACATTGTTTTGACCACTTCTTCACAACTCGCCGCATGCCAGGCCAAAACTACGTTCTGGGTAAAGTTTCCACTAAGGCTTCGCCAGATGGATGGCTCATTGAATGGTAAACCTCGAAGATCTTGTGACTGAGTTTGTCAGGTATAAACGGCCGAGGGCCCACGCCAGTTATTTCACACTGCAGCAGAATTCCATCATAATGAAGTGTTTTCAGGCGATTGAGATAAAATGTCCGAAGAGATGGATCATCTTGCAGTGAGGCTTGCAATTCCTGAGTACTTATAGGTCCGTCAGGACGGCTCAGGGAGTCTGCAACTACGTTTTCTGATCCTTTGACGTGAGTGACTTCAGATTCATACTCGTGAATTCATGTAAGTTGTGAGTTGACTCGTCGTGAATATAAATACTCTTTCTTTACTATGGGCATCCGGAGTAGAGAAAGGTGGTCGGTGTAGATCTTGAATTTTCGGCCATCCAAATAAATGTGGAAGTGTAGGATCGACCGGTAGATTGCGACTAACTCTTTTCGTAAGGTATCATATCGCGTCTCGCGAGGCTCTAGTTTTTGCGAGTAGAACGCAATAGGTCAGTGTATGCTATTGATGGACTGTTGAATTACTGCGCCTGTGGCAACGTCGGATGCGTCAGTGAACAATTCCAAAGGTTGAGACCTATCAGGAGAATGTAGCATGGTCGCTTTGCATAAGGCTCTTTTGGCATTCTCGTAAGCCTGTATGTCGTCCACGTTGAGCTGAATCAATTGTGATTTCTTGACAAAACGGCTTTCTGGCACGAGATATTTGTGAAAAGGTGCCAGAATCTTGGCAAGGCAAGGTACGAATCGAGAATAGTAGTTCATCTTGCCAAAGAACCGTCGTAACTCTCGAACGGTCGTTGGAGGCTGTATATCTTGAATGGCACGAGCGTTAGCAGCTAGAAGTGGCATGCCTTCCTCGGAAATTTGATGACCGAGGAATTCAATTGATGTGTGCGCAAAGACACATTTATTGCCATGAAGTCAGAGGCTATATTCTGCTAAACTTGCGATTAGAATTAAAAGAAACATGTTGCGCGACAGGGAACATAATATTTACCTGATTATCGGTTTGCGATCCGATTTTTTTGCATCCACTGTCTTCCTGATTTTTGTTCCATATTTCTGATATCGATATGGATATTTTTTTCATCGAAATATCAATTGTTGACATTATGTCAAGTGAAAATATTAGTTTAAACTGCCCCATTTATACTTGTTGTTAGATTTCTTAAGCATAAAATGCTAGGAAAGTGTCTGTCAAATTGGTACACGTGCAATAGTTGATTACTCCTCACACAAAAACAAACGAGAATACATACACACAAACATAACGTACGCTTGCAGACATATACACAAACCAATTTGACAGACACTTTTCTAGCATTTTATGCTTAAGAGATCTAACAACAAGTATAAATGGGGCAGTTTAAACTAATATTTCCACTTGACATATTGATTGTCAACTTATTATGATGAGCTTTCCATTGAAAAAGATATCCGTATCTGGATTGCAATTATAATGTAAATATGCTGCATATGTTCGAACATTGAAGTGGAGAATACCAGAATGTCGTCTAAGTAGGAAATTAAAAATGGTAGACCATCTAGTATTTCGTCCATAACGCATTGAAATGTTTGAGTTGCGTTCTTAAGACTGAAAGGCATATAATGATATTCGTGATTGTCATAATGGAGATGAGGAAGGATGTTGATAGTGGCAACAGACGATGGGACTGGTTGCTAACATTTGGGCGTTTGAAGCATGACTTGACTGGAGCCGTAGCTGTAACGACAATAGTTTGATTGCGCTCTACCGCGAAAGGAACGAGCTTCGAGCCATCAAACTTGGGGCGTCCAACAATCTTAGGGTGATTAGCCTCTACTGCCGCAGAAGAAGCTGACCCCAGCAGTTTTCCGAACCCTCCATGGGTGGATCGTCCTGAGTTGTCGAAGATTACCGCGCCCACCTGAACGTTGCGTCTGTGCGCGGGAATGTGCAGCCATTTCTGAGGCAATAGCCTGTGGAGTGGTGATTCGGATATCACTCCGCCGATAGCTGTGGATCTTTTGCCCGATCTATAGACATCAACCTCCTAGTGATGTTTTGGGACGGTGGTCGACGCTGGTCACAGCTGCTCTGGTCGCGTCTATAGTAGACGGCATCAACTGAGGCCAAATTTGGCCTGACGGTGAGGCTCTCGAGCAGGCTGATGAGGCGCTCATTGGTGACATTTGTTCGGGATGATGATGATGTGGATTGAGACTCGGACAGTCGTGAGGTGATGTAGCCTTGCTCTGAGGCAGGTGAACTGCAGTGGTTTTTCTTCCACCACTTGTCTAGACGTGCCGGAAGTACGTCGTCTTGAACTTAAACGGATTCGCGCAGAAACGTGACCATTTGTTTAAGTGCCGGAGGTAGCATCTGAATGAATGTTCGCATCAAGATTTCCTTGGGTAGATTGAATTCAGAGGGATTATCTACCAAGCCCTCAAAAAGACGTGACACACTTCTGTTAAATTGGATACCTTTGCTAATAAAGTAACATCGTCGATTCACTCGTCAAGGTAGTCTAAATCGAATTGGCATATCTTATACTGGGTCCATATGGTGGTGCGGCTTGTTGCTGGGCCCGCCACCGGGCATCCTGTATTTCCTGAGCTGGATATCATCTTTTGTGTGTGCGCGCTTTTGAGTATAAATGGCAGTGTTACATCGTCGTCACCCATTATCGTGTAGCTGTCTTTGAGAATCATGATCTCGAGAGAGTGGCTCGCTGTGTTTTGTGGCTCAGGATTTGTTTTCTTGTGTTTTTCCCCCGCTTTACCAGATTCACTCTTCCATGGCATTCATCCGATGTGCTTTTGCTAGCTGGAGGACTAGCGCCTGCTTGATATTCTCATAGACTAGAGTTGCTGATTAATTATTTATTGGCTGTGAGCTCGACCTCACCCAGGGCACCATTTATGTATGAGGATATTCTGGTTATTGTAAGAGGTTTTGCGGGGTAGCTATTTATTTAGCGATGCTCTGCTATTCCTGCATATGTCTGGTAACTGATGTCTGAAGTAATGGGTTTCGTGGCCGTGTTTATGATTCCGTCCACGACCTCTTTCCAATTGGTGATGTGAGAAGACTAAGTCGAATTATCATACGTGTATTACACACAAGGTTGCAAAGTACATTAAAATTCACTGTTAGACAAAATTGACCGTGCTCTAGACGGCAACAAAATAAAATATTGTTAACACAAGTTAATATCTAAGCACAAAAGCAAAGTCACAATAATCACAATAAATAAATCCAGAATTTCTTAGCAGAACAGTTACAGTTTTTGGGTAAACGATTAAAAACACACAAAATATAAATCCAGATTGTCTTAGCTGAACGGATACTGTTTATGAATAAGCGGTTAAAAACACACAAATAAATAAATCCTGGCTTTGATCTTTATGAAATATAAGTCCACTGAGTGATACCGGCGTATTACGCGTGGGTGTGTATTTATTATTATGTAACGTGCGGCTCCGCGATACAACCCAACGAAGCTAAATTTTGACAAATATGGTTCTCCTTAAGGTCACATATGCTTATTCTGGTTTTACAAAATATTTCGCCTAACTGTGATTTTGGAAAGAATCTCCGTTAGTTTCAAGCTGTTTTAATTGAGATTTCTGGAACTGCAAATTTATTTGTAATGAATAGTGTAAACGCCCCGGCTTCAAGTAAATGCCGTATGACGTTACAAACTTGGTTAAGGTGCTTTGAATAGAGATTTGTTACTGATATGGGGGCCCATAAGAGGGCCTGGTCGTGCGTTCTCCTGAATTATTCAGAGTGTTAAGATGTCCTGGAGCCTTGGGTGGACTCTGATTGTTGTTGCTCTTATTGTAGAGTTGTAATCACGATGTGGATAACGTCGTTCAGGTTCTGCAATTAATTGGCTCGTCTCGCTGGTTATACCGCAACAAGATGAGTCACGGATGTAGCCAATTTTTGGTGAAACTATCAAATCATCAGCGTAGGTATTGACAGCCGACAGAACGCACACGCGTAACGCAAAGCAGAATGCAAATGCAACAACTGACTTGCATGGTAAATTGCCGTGTTTAAATAGCATGCCATGTCTACTTGCACACTATTGGTTAAACGGCAAGTTTTGATTGTTTCTCATTGGTGCAAAGTAAATAAATTGAATTTAATTTACGCAATATGTCGGCCATTAATTTGTGTCGTTACAACACTTTCCTCTCTGAAAAAAAAGGAAAAAAATTTCTCTCTGCGGAGCTAGATAAAAAATGCATGACAGAGTTCGAACCAAGTTAAGCAAAAATATGATGAACCATAAATGCTGGGCTTAAATATGCTTGTTGGTTGCTTCAACAATGATATGATGACAGGTAACCACTAGGAATTGCTACACAAATTGTTAGCTCTAGTGGTCGGTCATAGCACGTGAGGCAAAATAGAGTAGTGTAAGTTTTTGGAGCCGCAGCGTGAAGATTTCGAGGTAAATCGCCTCTGAATTTGCCAGGTTTAAGTTAAAACCTAAGCAGGTTGGATCGTCGTCAATGTGTTTGTATACGAACAAAGGAGCTAGATTGCTCGACGTTGTGGTCATGACATTTGTAGAGTGGTCTTTGTGCAATTGATGAAGTTGAGATATGCATTGAAAGTGGCCTGTACCATGATATGAAGCAGATCACTACTTAGTGTTGCTACACGAAAGCGTTAGCTCTAAGTAGCTGGTCATACCAAAATAGGCAGTGTAATGTAATGTGTGAGAAATACATTATAATGTAAAAATATATACATTAAAATCAAAGGTAACTGCATAAAAGTATGTACACGAACATTGCCTCAGAGATGGCATAATACCAAAGAACTGTTCAAAAATGCTACACAATTTTTAGCTAAGAACAGCTGGTTATGCCACGTGAGACAAATACGAAAAATAACGTAAGGTTAAAAAATTTTATAGTTAATGTTAATGTTTTAAAAAAAATTAATTACGCGTTATACAAAGCAGGTCCTTGAGATTGTGGGCAGACGGAGCCTGAGACGTGTGTAGAAGGTTGAACGCTCTCAGGATCAGGTGGTTCGATAAACGGTTTCAACCTGTCTATGCTTACTGATGTCGGTGTAGCGCCTTGCATAATGATGAAGTATTTTGGTTGTTTGAGCAAAATCGGTAAGGACCGCGATACTTTGGTTGTAGTGGTGCAACAGCATTATTGTTGCGAACGAGTACTCTCTTGCAGCTGTGGAGCTGTGGGTGAACGAAGACTGGACGAGGCGTGTGTCTCGGCTGCTGTTCGGACATGTTACCGAAATGAAGTCGAAGGCGGGTAGCTTCGTCTTGTGGGTCATCTTGTGCCGGTAGTAGACGTGGAAGCTGACTAGGCAGGCGTAGATCCATGCCATACAAGAGTTGTGACGCAGATGTTTTAATGGATTCATGAGTACGGGAACGCATGGCAAGCAGAACTAAAGGTAGTGCATCGACCCAGTTGCCATTAATGGACGAGGATGCTAAAGCAGCTTTGAGTTCCCTATGCATTCTATCTACCATACCGTTAGCTTGGGGATGGTAGGCAGTCGTCTGGCGTAAGATGCATCCCATGTACCGCAAGGTGGTTTTGAAATGATCAGATGAGAAGCAAGTGCCTCTGTCCGTGATGACCTCATTGAGAACACCATAATTGGATATCCATACAGAGATAAAACCGTTAGTTACTTCGTCTGCAGAAATGGTGCCAAGAGGTAATGCCGCAGGCCATCGTGTAAATCTATCGATCATAGTTAGAAGGTAGCTGAAACCTTGAACCTTTGTCAGATGAACTATGTCGATGTGGACGATGGCTAGGCGAGAAGTAGATCGAAAATATTGTAACTTAGAACGAGTGTGTCGTGTGATCTTGTTTTTCTGACAAATTGCACACTCTGAGACCCATCGTTTAACATTCTGCCTAAGTCTGTGACCCCAGAAACGATCTGTAAGCAATCGGACAGTCGCTTGGCTTCCTGGGTGAGAAATTGAGTGAATTGAATCGAAAACTTTTCTCTGAAAGCTGGTCGGCGGAACTGCTTTGTTGGGCTGCGTACCCGTGAAGTAAACAATTGGTAAGCCTTCCCACAGACGGCATACGAACTTGGTTGGGTGACGGGCTATTGATCTTTGAATGTGAATGTCACCGCGTTGTTCAGTTCGCAGGAGAGTTGGCGTTAGTGCAGGTTCACCGAGTGCCACGGAGTTGACAGTGAATGGTGACGGCGAAGGTGGTTGTAGAGAGACGTCTGGCCTAGACAGGGAATCTGCAATGAAGTTCTGTTTGCCCTTGACGTGAAAGACGTCAAATTGCCATTCGCTTAGACGAGAAAGCTGTTTTTCCTCTCTGGCAGGGTACTTGGCGATAGATGAAGCTGCGTTTCGAAGTGCGCTTACTAGTGGTGCATGATCTGTGAAAACAACAAATCTGCTACTGCCAATGATGTTGATAAAATGGCGTCCTGCGTCGTGGATGGCGAGAAGTTCTCGGCCGAAAGTGTCGTACCTCGTTTCTACTGGTTGGAGAGTACGCGAGTAGAAACCGATAGGCTTCCGAACTCCGTCGATCTCTTGTTCCAAAGTGGCTCCAATAGCGAATTCAGAAGCATCTGTCGTGAGTAGAAATGGCTTTTCGAAATCTGGATGCGTTAGCAATGTGGCATTTGCTAACGAGTTGATGGCAAGTCGAAGTAATTCCTCGTCTTCGGATGACCAAGCAATGATGGAATTCTTGCTAAGTCCTTTTCGGTTCCGCAGGTGCCTGCACAAAGGATAAAGTTGTTTTAAAAGGCCCGGAAGGAACTTGCGATAATAGTTTAGTACTCCCAGGATTTTCTGCAACTCGCTGACAGTCCTTGGTGACTTGATATTCTTGATTGAATTCGTCTTTGACGGCAACGGTTGAATACCTGGAGCCGTGATACGATGCCCTAAGAAGTCGACGGATGAAGCTGCAATCTGCGTCTTGTCACAGTTGATCTTGAATCCGTGGTTGGATAAGCGTAAGAGGACATTTCGTAGATGTTTCGCATGAGATTCTAGATCTGGACTGAATACCATAATGTCATCGAGATATGACATACAATAAGCAGAGTCGTCGCGAAGTATGTTGTCCATGAATCTGTGAAATGTCTGATTAGCACACTTAAGTCCAAAAGGTATGTAAAGATATTCAAAAAGGCCAAATGGAGTGATGACTGCAGTTTTCTCGATATCCTCTGGTGCTACCGGTATGTGATGGTACGTTTGTCTGAGGTCAATCACTGAGAAGAAATTGCTGCCGTTGAGTTTTTCAAGTAAAGTGTTAATATTTGGAATAGGATATGCATAATATTTTGTCACTGAATTTAGCTTACGGTAGTCTCCGCAGGCTCTGTACGATCCGTTTGATTTAGAGACTAAGTGCAGTAGTGACGCCCATGAACTTTACGATGGTCTAATGATTCCCTCTTCCAAAAGCCTTGAGAATTCTTCTTGGGCAGCTTTCAGCTTAGCAGGGGCCAGTGGTCGCTTCTTGAGTGCAATAGGTTGTCCTTCTGTGACGATATGTTGCATCGTGTTGGAGACTCGTAGCTCTGACTTGTTAAGATCGAAAAGCGATTTGTATTTTCGAAAAGCTGGTGATATCTCTGCTGAATGATGCACTGGGGTTGGCTGAATGACCTGTAACTCCAAACGCTCGGAATCAAGTGCCAAAAACTTTGCTCAAGTCCGGTGGAGGGGTCGATGATCTTTTGATTGGCAAGATCAACAATGAGCCAAAATTTTAGAAGGAAATCAAGGCCTATTATATTATGTGAGACCTTGGTAATGATGAAGTTGTGGGAAAATTCACGTCGTAGACCTATGTTGAGTGTGCGGTACCGGCAGCCATATGTTGGTAAGGGCTCGCCTGTAGCTGTTGCGAGAAGAACGCCTAGCGACATCTCGGCCATTAAATCACCTTTGAGAACTGAGACTGCCGCACCTGTGTCTACGATGTACTCTTCGCCAGTTTTGAAATCAAGAAGGTGCAGAAGCTCGTTTCGCTGTTTGGCCGGGTCATGCAAACAAGTAGGCTGGTGATAGCGACCGGCATTGTCTGTTTGGTTTTCTATGTGAAAAATTTGGCGTGGACGAAAAGAGTCGACAGGGATGTCGGATTGTAGTTGGCTTCTTCCCTATAGCGCCGTTGATGCCGTTGATGTGCAGAAAGTACGGTCTTCTACTTCCTGCGCCAGACGTTTCCGATACTGATGCACCCTTGTGCCTGCGGTCTGTTGTCCTTTCCGTCAGCTGTGGAAATTGGCACTCATTCGGAAATTCTTCGGAACAACAAAGACAGACTTGGCATGAATAAAAAAACTTCTGGTGGTTATAACACCAGTTCTTTGGGGGCATATTTATTAAAGGATTGCGGAGATCTTGATCGCCGCCTACCGTTATAATTGGGCTTAGGAACGAATTTGGGTCGAGCATTCACTTGATTTAGCTCGGATTTGGTAATGGCCAATCCTTCTAGAACTTTAGCCATGTTCGTCACTGTCCTCTCTAAAGAGGAGAGTCTATCATCTTGCGGGGGTGAAGAAAAGGATGATGGATTCACTTTGGGTTCCAAAACACTATATTCTAACTCACATCTCTCAGATAAGTCATCTATAGAGAGAGAGTGTTGGGGAGCTGTCTGGCAAAGAGTTTTAATGTTTGGGGAAGATTGTTAATAAAAACAACCTTAGCCTCATGGTCAGAAATGTTGGTTTCATACCAACGTTTCCGTAATTCCCTCAATATTTCGATGGGGCCAAGATTTGGCATATCTAACTGCGCATACTTGTTTATTTTCTGCTCAGTTTCCGTGGGTCCAAGCAAGGATTCTACCTCGTTTTGTAGGCCCAAAATGGGATTAGGTAGTTTCCTAATGGCCTCAAGCTTAGGATAAATCCGTCGCTGCAATTCAGAAGGTAGTTTAGCAAAAACCTTTGACAGTTTTGATGACTGTCATAATCAGGAAACGGGGAGAAAGCGGAGTCTACGCGCATAAAGAATAGTTCACTATCTCCATCCCAAACAGGAATATCAATATCTAAAATTGGACCTGACATTCTAACAATCTTACGGGATCTTAAAAGCATAAATTTAGAAGCAATATGAAAATATATAAATATACTTTAACGAAACGCTTACCCACAAAAAGCTTCCACAGGTGTATGAGCGTAGAACAAAAGCAAGTCACAGTAACTTCTTCCAAAAATCCGCAATTGAGCCTGTCGAGTACGTACGGTGCCGTTTTGTACGTAGGAAAGAAGAACAGAGGCCCCGTTGGCCTTTGATGTCAATGTATTATTATTATATCCCCCCAAAAAAATTCAAAACAAATCCACGAATATATACCCAACAAAATTCCCAGAAGACCACGATTAGGGTAAAGAAAACGCAAATGTTAATCTATTTTATCCCAAATAAATGAAAAAGGAAGTCAATTTTATTTATACCAAAAAAATCAGAACAATAATCAATATCCTGGCGCGGTCGCCAATTTTTTAAACGCCCCGGCTTCAAGTAAATGCCGTACGACGTTACAAACTCGGTCAAGGTGCTCTGAATAGAGATTTGTTACTGATAGGGGGGCCCTTATGAGGGCCTGGTCGTGCGTTCTCCTGAATTATTCAGAGTGTGAAGATGTCCTGGAGCCTTGGGTGGACTCTGATTGTTGTTGCTCCCATTGTAGAGTTGTAATCACGATGTGGATAACGTCGTTCAGGTTCTGCAATTAATTGGCTCGTCTCGCTGGTTATACCGCAACAAGATGAGTCACGGATGTAGTCAATTGTTGGTGAAACTATCAAATCACCAGCGTAGGTATTGACAGCCGACATAACGCACACGCGTAATGCAAACCAGAATGCAAATGCAACAACTCTCTTGCATGGTAAATTGCCGTGCTTTAATAGCATGCCATAGTAATATATGTCTACTTGCACACTATTGGTTAAACGGCAAGTTTCGCTTTTTTCTCATTGGTGCAACGTAAATAAATTGAATTTAATTTACGCAATATGTCGGCCATTAATTTGTGTCGTTACAGTTGTTTATTAAATAGACTCACCCGCGCGCGATACACATGGAACATGAGGTGGATTATTGTGTCACAGTGGATTTATTTCGTTCAGTTGGATTATTCGCAGTTTATGCAAGGAGTAACTGTTTGCAATTTCACTATGCCTATCCGAATTTCAGAGAACAATGGATTATTATAATGACATAAGTTAAAAACATAGCAAACAGTGAACTAATTATTTGTGAATTTTTGTCATTGAAGTCTTTACACGAATTTTATCCATTTATTTTCAGTGACAATTTTTAACAGTGACTATGTTCATATCATCATGTATTTTCAATCGGTTGCATATATTCATTTCAATTCAGACATTTGTGAAAGAATAATGACTTGTGTGTAAGACATTCAACTTTGTAAACAGCGTTCATTTTGCTACCGTCTAGAGCACGGACAATTTTGTTTAACTGTGACTTGTGTGTAAGACATACAACTTTGTAAACAGCATTCATATTGCTACAGTCTAGAGTACGGACAATATAGTTTGACTGTGACTGGTGTTTAAGACATTCATTTGTGTTAAAATTTAATTTTATTGCCGTCTAGAGCACGGTCAATTTGGACTACTAATGATTTCATACGCGGCGTAATTTACAATACATTTGTGATCATTCGCATGAGTCTTCTCTCATCACCCATCGGGAAAAAGCCGAGGATAAATCATGTGCACGGGTCTCCACCACCGCTACCAAACCAATGTAGGGAATAATTAATCTCGCAAAAGTCCCCTACAATATAATTACATCTAGTAATTTAATAAATAAATGGAATATAAACAGCCTCTTGTAGCCCAGCTTAAATTCGATACTTCCGATTGAAAGTCATATTTTACCGTAAGAGTTACCAGTTGTTAATTGGTATGTCCTGATTTACCAATATAGTAATCTGCAGCATGATTGACAAATGTCCTTCCGGTGCTCTATTTGAATGAATCCTTGATTTGCGGGTAATGAACTTTCCCACCTCATGTATATTAAACCAACCACCTGTTGCTCGTTTCCTTTAAATAATGTTATCATTGACAAACTTCAAATGGAACGGGTTATAACCTTTTATGTAGGATATGAAGATAGCAAGGAGGATCGGGTAATTAATTTCCCCTTTGAAGACTGGAACTATAGAACACTAGGATGTGTTCTTTTGCGTTTCAATCAAAGATTGCATGGAAAAACACAAAGCTGAACGAGCAATTCACATCTCCATATGACATTAAGATAGCACGGGAGACCGGGTTATAGTGTAACGGCTTAAGAACAATTCGCCGACATATTGCGTAAATGAAATTCATTTACGCAGTATGTCGTCGAATTGTTCTTGAGCCGTTACAAATTGGGAGTCCTAATCTACTATCGCAATTTCCTTCCCGGCCTTTCAAGACAACTTTATCCTTTGTGTAGGCACCTGCGGAATCGAAAACGACTTAACAAGAATACCATCATTACTTGGTCATCTGAAGACGAGGAATTACTTCGACTCGCCATCAACTCGTTAGCAAATGCTACAATGCTAACGCATCCAGATTTTCAACGACCATTACTATTCCCGACAGATGCTTCTGAGTTCGCTAATGGAGCCACGTTGGAACAAGAGATCAATGGAGTTAGGAAACCTATCAGTTGTTACTCGCGTTCTATCAAACCAGTAGAAACGAAATACGACACTTTCAGTCGAGAACTTCTCGCCATCTACAACATGGTGCGTCATTCTTTCAGCATCATTGACAGCAGCAGATTTGTTGTTTTCACAGAACATGCACCATTAGTCAGAGCACTTCGAAACGCGACTCGAACTATCGCCAAATACCCTGCCAGAGTAGAAAGGCAGCTTTTACGTCTAAGCGAATGACAATTCTAAATCTTTCATATCAAGGGCGAACAAAACTTCATTGCAGACGCCCTTTCCAGGCCAGACGTCTCGCTACAAACACCTTCGCCGTCGCCATTCACTGTCAACTCCGTGACACTCAGAGAACCTACACTAATGCCATCCCTCCTGCAAACGGAAGAGCTCGGTGACACTAACATTCAAAGATCAATAGCCCCTCACCCCACCAAGTTCACATATCTGTCTGGGAAGGCTTATCTATTGTTTACTTCATGGGTACGCAGCCCAACAAGCCAGTTCTATCGACCAGCCTTCAGAGAAAATTTTTCGACTCAGTTCACTCAACTTCTTATCCAGGAAGCAAGGCGTCTGTTCGACTTCTTAAAGATCGTTTCTGAGGTCAGAGGTTCAGGCAGAACGCTACATGATTGGTCTCCGAGTGTGCCATTTGCCAGAAAAACAAGATCACACAGCACACGAGTTCTAAGTTGCAATATTTCCTAATTACTTCTCGCCTAACCATCGTCCACATCAACATAGTTCATCTAATAAAGATTCAAGGTATCAACTACCTTATAACTATTATTGATAGATTTACACGACGGCATGCGGCATTAACTCTTGGTATCATTTCTGCAGACGAAGTAACTAACTGTTTTATTTCTGCATGGATATCACATTATGGTTTTCCGGTGATGTCATCACCGACAGAGGCACTTGCTTCTCATCGGATCGTTTCAAAACCACCTGGTGATTCATGGGATGCAACTTACGCCAGACGACTGCCTACCATCCCCAATCTTACGATAGGGTATAGAGAATGCATATGGAACTCAAAGCTGCTATAGCATCCTCGTCCATCAATGTCAACTGGGTCGATGCACTACCTTTAATTCTGCTAACCATTCGTTCCCGTACTCGTGAATTCATTAAAACGTCTGCGTAACAACTCTTGTATGGCATGGATCTATGCCTGCCTAGTCAGCTCTCACGTATACTACCCACACAGGATGGCCCACAAGACGAATCTACCCGCCTCCGACTTCATTTCCGTAACATTTCTAGACAGCAGCCGAGATATACTCATCGTCCAGTTTTCGTTCACCCGCAGCTTCACTAGTGGAAGAGAGTACTCGTTCATAACGACGCTGCTATTTCACTAATACAATTAAAGTATCACGTTCGTTACCAGATTTTGCTCAGACAGCCGAGATGCTTCATTATCATGCAAGGTCTGACACCTACATCAGTAAGCATAGACAGGTTGAGACTGTATATCGAATCGCCTGATCCTGGGAACATTCAACCTTCTACACACGCCTCAGGCTCTATCTGCCTACAATCTAACTATAACAATAGATTGCTTTGCATAACGCATAACTTATATTTTTCTAACATTTAATTAATCAAATTTTTAACTTTATGCGCACCACTTGCACCCTATGTCACGCAACGTGACCTCTATTAATCCACATGATTCATTTTTCTTCTCACACTCACTTGTCTTACGTGGTATAACCAGCTAACAATTGTGTACCTTTTTTGAACAGTTCTTAGATATTATGCCATTGCTGCGGCAATTTTCGAGTACATTTTTTATCATTATCCTCTGATTTTCATATATATATTTACATTGTAACATGGCTCACACCTGAGCTCACACTGCCTATTTTGATATGACCAGCTACTTAGAGTTAACATCTTGTTTAGCAACACTAAGTAGTTATCGGCTTCATACCATGATACAGGCCATTTTTAATACATATCTCTACTTCATAAGTTGCACAGTGACCATTCTACGAATATCATGACCACAGCGTCGAGCACACACTAGCTCCTTTAGTCGTATTCAAACACATTCACGGCGATCCAGCCTGCCCAGGTTTCTACTTAAACTTGGCATTTTCAGTGGCAATCTGTCTTAAAATCCGCACGCTGCGGCTCCCAAACCTTACATTGCTCTATTTTGCCTCACGCGGTATTACCGGCCACTTCAGCTAACTATTTGTGTAGCAATTCATAGTGATTATTTGGCATCATATCATTGTTGAAGCAACTAACAGACACATCAGCCCAGCATTTACGGTACATTTTGTTATAGTTATGGACAGAATAATAACCAGTTGTTTAACTGGGTACGAATTCTGCCCTAAATTTCTTATCAAGTCTCGCCGAGAAGAATGTTTTTATATTTTTTTCAGAGAGGAAAGTTACGTAACGGCTTAAGAACAATTCGCGTTATCACGTTTGCTTTCTGCGCGCATTACGTGTGTGTGCTGTCTCCTGTCATACAAACTTTTCACCTATGCTGAATTCTGGACTTGCTTGACACACAGAATCAGTTTTAGTCACGCCAATCTTATCGCTGTACAACATCTACTTATTGGACCTTCACGTGTGCCAGTTACCACGCTGTTGTCGCAGATCTTCAACGAGACAATACTCAACCTTCACACAATCTCTCCATGCTGATGCCTACGCCACAACAGCAGGAACACCAGCCAGTCAACCAGAGCCGGTCTCACGTGTCTATACACCGCTATACTAACTAACGTTCTCAGCATTTGCCGGATAACGCAATTACGGCCCTAATAATGGCCAGCAACAGTACTTTTTCTCAGCCATCTTGGTACCGAACTGACTTTGTGTCGTCGTACGTCATTTACTTGAAGTCTGGGCGTTTTAAATATTCATACTCGTGTATTCGTGTAAGTTGCGAGTTGACAAGTCTTTCCTCTGAGCATCGGAAGTAGAGGAAGGTGGTCGGTGTAGATCTTGAACTTTCGGCCATACAGAAAGGTATGCCTGTCGTCCACCTTGAGCTGAATCAGATGTGATTTCTTCACAAAACGGCTTTCTGGCACGAGATATTTGTGAAGAGGGACCAGAATCTTGGCAAGGCAAGGTACGAATCGAGAGTAGTAGTTCATCTTGCCAAATAATCGTCGTAACGCTTGAACGGTGGTTGGAGGCTGTAGATCTTGAATGGCACAAACCTTAGCAGGTGTAGGTGTCATGCCTTTCTAGGAAATTTGAAGACCGAGGAATTCAATTGATATTTGTGCAAAGACATTTTTTGCCATGAAACCGGAGGCCATAGTCTGCTTGACGTGCGAGTAGAATGTCAATATGCTGCATATGTTCGGACGTTGAGTTGAAGAATACCAGAATGTCATCTAAGTAGGGAATTACAAATGATAGACCATCTAGTATTTCGTCCATAACGCGTTGAAATGTTTGAGATGCGTTCTTACGGCCGAAAGGCATATAATGATATTCGTGTGGGCCACCTCCGGTGAATCTGAGTGCATTATAGGATACGGAGTCTTTGTCCATCTATACTTGATTGTAGGCTTTCACTAGGTAGAGTTTTGAGTACACAGAATGACCGATAGCAGATCTGAGTAGGTCAGCTGGATTTGGCAGGATGTACGAATCAGTCTGTGTGCAAGAATTGAGAATACGATAATTCCCGCACACTCTGAATGTTCCTGGTTCACTCTTTGGTACTATTACCACAGGCGGCGCATAAGGAGAGCTGGATCATGTACAGATGCCTTGTTGACGTAGCATGGCGAATTCTTGCTTGGCGGCCTTATGTTTGTGTGGTGCCAAAGGACGTGCTCCGGGAGGATGAGGAAGTGGCTTCGATAAGATGATACGATGAGCTGTGATGGCACGCTTCCTCTTGAGATTGGGCATAAAGGAGATAGGTTTGAAAATCTCTTGTCGCTTTAGAACATCGACCAGTTGTAGTAAATGAGGAATTGGAGGAATTAGTTGTATAGATGAGACTGCTTTGGCGCGAGTCGTATGTTTTAGCGCTGATGATAGTAACTGATTGTCGGCAGTGCGTATCTCTCGTGTTTTTGGACGTAGAGTGAGTTCGAAGTGTTCAAGGAAGTCATGTACAATGATGTTTCTTGTCGTGTTGGCAATGATGGAAGGATAATTGAAACATCTTTTTGAGTTACAGAATGAGATTGTGTGTACTCGTACCCCAAACGTCGCTATGTTGGAGCCATTGGCGCAGGTAAGACTGCTAGTGTTGACTGGGTGGGTTGGTTCGTAATAATTGTTGTGTAGTAAGCTTACATCTGATCCACTGTCTATGAGAAATAATTCGCCAGAATTTGCGTCATGAATGAGGAAGGATGTTGATAGTGACAACTGACGATGGGACTGGTTTCTGGCATTAGTGCATTTGGAGCATGACTTAACTGGAGCCGTCGCTGTAAATACAAAAGTTTGATTGCGCAATACCGCGAAAGCAACGTGCTTTGAGACATCAGACGTGGAGCGGCCAATAATCTTGGGGTGATCAGCCTCTACTGCCGCAAAGGAGGTTGACCCCAGCAGATTTCCGAACCCTCCATTGGCAGATCATCCTTAGTTGTCGAAGGTGACCGCGCCCAATTGAACGTCACGTCTGTGCGCGGGAATTTGCAGCCATTTATGGGGCAATAGCGCGTGGAATGGCCATAGCTGCGGTGATTCGGACTCCACTCCGCCGGTGGCTGCGGAACTGTTGCCCGGTCTCTGGACATCGACTTCCTGGTGCTGTTTCGGGACGGTGGTCCACGCTGGTCACGTCTGCTCCGGTCGCGTCTACAGTGAACGGCATCGACTGAGGCCGAATCTGGCCTCGCGGTGAGGCTCTCGAGCAAGTTGATGAGGCGCTCATTGGTGACATTAGTTCGGGCTGATGATGATGTGGATTGAGGCTCGGACAGTCGTGAAGTGATGCAACTTGGCTTTGAGGCTGGTGAGCTGCAGTGGTGTTTCTTGCACCAATTGTCTAGACGTGCCAGCAGTACGTCGTCTTGCACTTCGACGGATTCGCGCAGAAACGTGGTCATCTCTTGGAGTGCCGGAGGAAGCTTCTTAATGAATAATCGCATCAATATTTCCTTCGGTAGATTGAATTCAGAGGCTTTCTGCTCCATCTCTCTATTTAGCTCAGAAGGCGTTCGGCTACCTAGGGACATCCAGCTCATCAATTCTGTAAGCCTTTCTTCCCGATCTGGAGTCAGGCGCTGCTTGACGGCGCCTTGCAGGCCCTGCCATGGCTGCGAATATGTTCTCTCAGTGTATTGATCCAGGATATCGTTCAGGCCGCGTCTGAAAGACATTGGAATTGTCTCCCAAGTCCTCAAAAATATTGAGCCCTAGTCTGTTGTTTTGGACACCTTGGCCAATAAAGTAACATCGTCGATCCACTCGTCAAGGTAGTCTGGATCGAAATGGCATATCTTGTGCAGGATACATGTGGTGGTGCGGCTTGTTGCTGGGCTCGCCACCGGGCTTCCTGCATTTCCTGAGATGGACGTCATCTTATCTGTGTGTGCTGTCGAGTATAAATGGCAGTGTTACATCGTCCTCACTCGTCATCGTGTGGCTGTGACCTCGAGAGGGAGATTCGCTATGAATTGTGGCTCAAGATTTGTTTTCTTGTTTGTTTTCCATGCTTTACTGAATTCACTCTTGCGTGACATTCATTTGAAGTGCTTGGGCTTGTGGAACGACTAGCGCCTGACTGATATTCTCAAAGGCTAGATGCTGATTACTTCTTTATTGGCTGTAAGTTCGATGAAGCGGGGCAACATTTATGTAAGAGGTTTTGTAGTTAATATAAGAGGTTCTGCAGGCTAGATGTCTGTTTAGTGATGTTATGCCCTCCTACCTATACCTGGTAGCTGTTATTACGATCCGCGTTCATGATTAATCCCTGGCCCTTTCCCGAAGGGTGATGTGATAAAGTCCAGACAAAATGTCATTGTTTTATTGAACAAAATGTTGCAAAGCAAAGATAAAAATCGTATAAAAGTAGTCGCAATAAGCACAAAATATAAATCCAAGTTTTGCGTTGTCTCAATAATGCACTGTATGCTAAGTTTTAATTGCTAAATCACACAAATCGACAGAACTGTAGGGTTTCGGATAAATGATTGTGAAATACATAAAATATAAATCAAGAGAGTCTTAGCTGAACTGTTAGTGGTTAAAGTAAACAAAATATATACATCCTAGCTTTGAACGTTAAGTAACTTAAATCCACTGCATGTTACCGGCGTATTGCGCGCGGGTGTCTCTTTTTATTAAACAGAACCCTATTAATTAGAATTAAATTTGCAATACAAGTAATCTCGATTAAACCTGCTTCAAACTAACAGAGATTGCTACTAAAATCACAATTACGAGAAATATTGTGTAAAATCAGAATTAGCCTATGCGGCCTTAAAGAGAACTTTTTTGTCAAAATTGAACTTCGTTAGGTTGTAATACGGAGCCGCACGTTACAAAATAATAACCCCGGCAAAAATACATGACCCATAATATTTTTGATTGCTTGATATACTATTGGGAGGCTTGAGGGCAATCGAGTTCTATCCTTAATAATATATAATGTTTCAAATTATTTACGATAAAGTTGATAGGAATGTCTTTTGATAAGTTGCCCTTTGAACAATTTTTTATTGCACGAAGATTGCAAACATGTTGTTCTCGTTACTGTATGGAAGTTTTATAGCTAATTTATCCAGTATGCAAGACTATGTGGGATGAGAACCACATATTTACTATTGAAAAAATTATATAGTTTTTACGATTTGAACTTTATTATTCAGTTTGCTTTAGTGTTCTGATGATGGCTTTGAATGACGGTAAGATTCCTATTTTTCGCAACTGATTAGACAAAATGTGAATGGTGATTATATGAAGCTAGCCTATGCAATTAGTGTTTGTAAAGTTTTATCACCTATGCACGTTTGGCAAAATCTGTAAGAATGTTATATTTGTGACTATATAGAATTGTACAAACGGTATTTCCAGAAAAGTACAACTAGGTACTACTAAGAAAGAGAAAAGAATATCATATTTTTCATATTTTATTTATTAATTATAGTTTTATTCTCGTTAGTCAGGTTTCCATCTTCCTCTGATGAGGATAATTTAATGTTGAAACGCATCAGTACATGTAACTGACGCTATCATTATAACTGGTCATATATGATGGGATTGGTGCTTATTTAATGCTGCAAAACTTGATTTAAGAAATTGATGTCCCAACCCGAGAATAAATAATAGTTTGATATGCGAAAGTCAGCATGAAAATTTGTATAACCTCTGTGCTTACTGGTGACTTATTATTAGGAGCCGTTACTGGGCAAAAACCTCTTATATTTAGTATACAAGTTTTAACGCTTACTTATGCTGACTTTTTCAACACCGTCCTATTAACCCACATACTTCGACCAAATATATAGTGGTTAAAGGGCGTAATACCGGCTCCTACTGATGAGTCGTCAGTATGCACGAAACGAATGTGCATGAGATTATACTTTCCGTTCATGCTGCCTTTGGTTTATCATTCTGGTCAGAACTGAACTAATTTGTTACTAGGTTCGCAACACCTAATACATACTCTCTGGTTCTATTTGAACTTTTTTGTTACTGGATGCAAAATAAATAGTACATTTTTGAAAAAGTAAATGAAATGTCATATAAATCAAAGTTTTTTTGTATAAAGGTAATGGGTTATTTACTTTTAATGGATTACAATTTGCTTGTTTTGAAATATTGTTAAGTAATTATCATTCATTCGATTTTCACAAGATAAAGAAGAAATTTTGCTCTACTATTAATAACGTTTATTTTAAATTAAAGCTTGGGAACGCATTTTTTCGAATTTAAAATATTGAAAAATGAAAGATATACGTAGATTTATAAGATAAGTAATACCAATTACGTATTTGGAATATGAAAAACTGGATGGAAAAAAAGTAAAGCAAAGAATTTTGGATGCATTTTGTTATACAAGTTTTATAATTAAATAAGATAAATGGTTGACAATTTTGTCTGAAAAAGTGCAGTTGTTTTTCATAGGTCTATGTCTTCAGATAATATCATTTTGAAGGTCAAGTGATCTACATGTCTGTTCTTCCTTATGCTGACGAGATACCAAATGTTTGATACCGTGTTCTTTTGAGAAGAGTGAAGTTTAAATTACGACGGCTGAAGCCATAAAACTTGTTTGGCTAATCATTTATATTAGACGAAACAGATATTAACTGATGCATTTTATACTGAGGTAAGTCAATACGGAAACAGTTCTTCAAAGTGAAGGAATGTCGCGTGAGTTAGCCATCAGTAAAACTCCATAGTGTATTGGTTACTGGGTAGAAAATTTATTTGACATGTGGTAAAAGACAAATTTCTTTGATTTATGTGCTTCAACTGAATATAAACTTATGGAGATTTAAAAAAAGTATGCTAGATAATGCAATACATCAAATGGTAACACTAACAAGTGTTTAGAAATTATGCAAATGACAATGTTTGTATAGCTGATTATGAGATTATTTTTTGCTTCGGGATAGTGAAAGAATGGATCTGGGCTAATTATCCTGGATATACTGGTTGTGGTAAATTTATAAGATTGATCTTGGAATTTGATGCCATTTTTCTATAGTTTCGTAATTCTCAATGCATCTTTCTGTTATGGACTTTGTAATATACTGAAATTCGATATTTTTGCATATTGTCTTGTTCCCAGGATAGGTCAGGCTAAACCACTTTTTACAGTTGGAGCGATTCAATTACAAATAGGGTTCAGCGATTACTGCCAATTAGATCATGTAATTAACTGCTAAACAATACGGTCTATCTACAATCACGTGGGGTTTAAAGATATTTGGGATCATACGAAGAGAGCAATTGTCTTTTGACATCTATTTAGACAACCCTATGTCTGTTGAATATTATAATTTACCAACATCCCAGGATTGGCGTTTTTGATACATGTAATTTTTTGCTTTATTGTAGATGAAAATTTAATTATTTGACGATTTCAAAGTGACATTTTGTTTCTGTTGTCTTTTAACTGTAGTTGACAAAGTCGTAGGGATCGTCAGGGAACGATCTGAATACATATTGCTATGAATAAGGGATCAGAAGAGTTTGAGGAAGGAAAATACTATTTTTTGAAGGAATGAAGAATTAAGATACAATCAGTATGACTACACTGTGTCTATATGAGGAGCCAAAGCCTTAACGTGCGAAGCTCATGTCTTGAATTACGACATTGCCGTCTATAATGCTCATGTCTAAAGCAATATGACGCAAACAAGCGAAGCTGCTGTGCCAAAGCATTTGTCCAATTAGTAATAATGTGAGTAAACACAGAGACATGTATACATTTCATCTAAGTTTAATGAGCATAAAACTGTCTTACCTGTTGTGCCATACCTGTTGACCAATATATATCTACGAACTGCGCTAGCACTCCTATGAGTTGGATATCCCATAAAAGCGGTCCCCAAAGTCGAAAACCTAGTTTTGAATAGGGAGTATTCCAATCACTTTACAATTATTGCGGTAGAAAGTGGTATCGCTATCATTTTTCAGACACATCCAAGAAACAGTTTGGATTCACGCATTTCAAACCAATAATAGAGCAGTGTTACTTTTACGAGAGTTGTTAAGCTAACGTAGTTCTAATAAAACCTGATGTTATAAACACTTCACAGCTGCTGAATGAGGCAAACAAGCCTGATGAATAAGCTGAATTTATTTTGAAATTGAAGAATAAATCAATGGCACTAATAGAAATTTAAATCATACGCGATTAGATCACCGTTTAATGGGAAGCAATATTAAGAATAATATATATCTATGATCAAATTGCTATAATTAAAAAGTTAAAATAAAACTTTTCAACAGCAAGATTCGAAATGTCAAATAAGTTTAATTTGAAGAAATAGTTGAAATTACTAAGGTATACTCTTTGGAAATGTGGTTATCCCGATCAATACTTAGAGTGAAGATTTTATTGGCTAGTTAAGACTAAATAAATTAATAAATAATTCGTGGGAAATGCTGAATATATTCTGATTAATATAATTTCACTGTTCGTTCATTTTACAAACATTCATTTCATATTTTACATACCACATATTTATTCGAGATTAATTGTGTTGTTTTTAAATATGTATCTGAATTTTTTAAATTTCTTTAGTTGTTTTAATATCAACTGTGTACACAATGCACATAGCCAAGTCTGGTACTAGAGGAATGTTTTAGAGAATTTTTTACAATTTTTAATTAAAGTTATCGTTGTTATTAAACTGCTATCACTGGCTTTCGGGCTCGATTGTGTTGATTGTATTATTACAAAAATAATAATTTGGGCACGGAAATAATTATAGAGTGTTTTGAGAGTACGTAGCTACTGTGTTTATACCTATCTAGATAACACAAAGAAGTTAGATACATTAATCTTCTATACAACACAATTATAGTCAAGTCCTAATTAAAGCATAGCAACATTAGCAGTACGGCTTCCTTGCGTTGTTCATTATTTCACGTTATAAACAGAACCAAATCTCGCAGCTAGATCTGCCCAATTAAGACGAAGAAATTTACAAAAATGTTTCTAGTTGTTGCTGTACCACGCAGGGTTTCCAACCAAGAATTTTGATACATACATGGACGCAATTTTTTTGTAGACGCATGGGTACTATACTACCCAACTTGGATGAAATTATGTATTAGGTGTTGCGCACCTAGTAACAAATTAGATCAAATATGACCACAAAGATATACCAAAAACAGCATGAACGGAGATTATAATCTCATGCACATTCGTTTTGTGCTCACTGGCGACTCATCAGTAGGAACCGGTATTACTCACTTTACCATCTATATATTTTTGGCGAGGAATGTGGGAGAATAGGACGGTACAATCTGGTCATATTTGAAAAAAATATATTGGGTGCGCAACACCAAATTCATAATTGCATATATATTATTTCTCCACCACAAACTGTATCCAATTTTGATATAGATGATTTTAACAGTTTCTGTTATATCAAAATCAATCCTTGCAAATCTGGCTCTGGTACAGTGATCTAATGGGAAATCGAATTGAGGGCATACGCAAAACGTGACCGTGCCAACATAATTCATGGAGCCTTATTTGTTTTTTTAACGAAGAGTACTTTCTGGCCGATCAACAATACGCCTACGTATGTCAAATTTGGTTATTAGCTTTCGGTTAACTATATGTGCTATACTTCTCAAACAACGATGCCCGAATTCCTGCAAGCGTCTAAAAACATCGATCCTAATGGGTAGTACTTTCGAGACTCGGAACTGTCGCAGGTGATTAGGAAATTGATATTCGAAGTGTTCAGGCTACAACATAAGTATAATCTATGTTCCACTCAGCTATCCAACAATTGCACACCATATCAAGATTGCTCAACCCGAAAACATGCACTAATGGCATCAAGCTAAGCGTCCGCATCTCTATGTAAACAAATGAATACAAACAATAAAGACGCGAGACAGCATAACCAAACGCCAAACGGCTACGGGCAGAGCTATTGCATATTCACACCATTATCGTTGCGCGTGGAACTGAAATCGTATCTTCTGCGTTTCTTAAGATCCGACATTGAGCATTCATGTCACCCTTAACCAAGAGAATATATGAATTTATTATTCTTTTTAGTAAAGAGCTCGGGTCCGCGTAATAAACGTCCTTAATTTCGTCTGTGCTGCAATCGTTAGGAGCAAATGCAAAGTCAATGAAAACGCAACGTTGATTAAGGTTTTTTACATTGGTTTATGTAGATTTAATTAAACGCGCTGCACAAAGTTGGCCATTTACAGAGATCCATTTGGTTGAGCATGCTTCAGCTTTTGCGCTAAGGCAAATACCGATGCCCCATTTACTGGCTTGAGAAAACTCCGTGGAACCAGATATTTGAAGCAAATATCGCTTAGGTAATAATGGTACACTCATTTCTGTAATGCACACATGATCCGGTATTCTGTTTTAATGTTCGCACGAACTCAGTGATATGAACAATAATCATCAAATTCATAGCAGCTAAAACACCGTTATTATTAGATTAACAAGTGGAAAGGGAAGGAAAGGAAGCAGAATCGGAAATGGAGATGTCTGCGGAAACATGGTTTCGCTTATCCACTCTGCATGGCTCAGCAGTTAAGGTAACCGTTTTTATACTGTGTGACGTCTGATGCTGTATGTAATCATTGGAATTCGAATCATTCATGGCTAGGTTTTGACAGTAAGTGAACACTATTTCGCCAATTCTTAGTGGCGATGGTTTTCATTAGAAATTTTCCAGCCAACCAAAGCTGAGGTCAGAATTTATATGAAGTTAGTTCTATTACCGTTGGTATATACATTTGTAAGAGAATTTGTACCGCCCAATTGTCCCAAATTCCTCCCCATCAAACATAACGTGTATGGGGTAATATATCGGTTCGTAATGTTGAAGCAAGAAACTAATGTGCACATTAGATTATACCTTCCCGTCATGCTTACTTTGGGTTTATCCTTCAGGTCATATTAGTATTAATTTGTTATTAGGTTCACAACACCTAGAACAAAATTCTCCGGAACAAAGAATATCTAACTGTTATCTATTAAATGTTGTGGGAAAAGGCCAATTATTAGAGTATTACGCACAAATTCCAACTGAATTGGCAAACAGTCTTGTGAACAATTACATAATGTATAATTATACAATATCTAAACTAAGTAGCTTTCGACATGTATATATGGCTCTTTCTAAGTTTTATTAAAGAAAACTGATTTCCACAATGTGCCCTTATTTCTACGTTTGAGCAAAACGTAATATTTTCAATCTTAAATCTAACAGTTGGATGGAAATCATTGAAATTATTCAGTAGTTGTCGGCATGAATGTAACTATCACAGACGAAAATTATATAGGAGGAATAGCAGTTGTATATTTACACTATACTTAATAAATCAAAATCATTTCGTTCCAACTTGCACATAAATATATCAGTCATGTTATGAGTCAAGGGCAAATCAATTTTCAGACCTATTTAGCCCTGCATATTTGACCATTGAACATGAAATGTATATTTGAAGAACATAAGTAAAATAATTTTTCCAACCGCGCTTCACTCGATTTAAAATTTAGAAAATTGTCCATGACATACTAGAATAGAAAATAATATCTTTATTGGGATTCAAACCACACATGTTCCATCAAATAGATAAGAATATTGGAAAATATACAATATAAAACACATATCACATAACATAAATATGTGCAAATAGTCTCATATAGATAAGTAATTCTCTCTAGTTATACTGTACAATATATCAACATCAGAAAGTTCGGCTGTAATATCACTGCGTACGTCATATCAATTTTGATATAGTTATTATGATATTGGAAAAATGGTCTTATTAATTAATCGCATTTGTACAATAAATGATTATATTAAGGGTAATAGATTCATCGTCGAAATAGGAAAAATTAAGGTATAATTCGAGTGTAACTTTATGCAAAAAATGATAACCATGACTAGCAATTGATTATATGTAGTGTGGACTAAAATGATGATATAACGCATAACATTTCAATTTTAATAATACAGAACGTGGAAATAAAAGTCTAAAGAAGCTATGTTGCTGATCAAAATTATCCGTCTTTTATTGAATCACGAGAAAGTATTATCATAATCAAAATTAAAAATATCAGTCGGACTGTATATTTTTTCTAGTTCAGTACATAAAAATTTAAAAGACATCTTAGATGGAGGCGTTTGGCAATTGATTGTAAATTTTGTAAATTTTCGAAAAAGAGAATAACTTCTCCGGAACATTCCACACCAAAGGAGGAGATATCGCTAAATGTGCAGATCTTGTTCCAACTTCATGAATATTTCTTTTATTCATATAGGCTCCAGTCCACTGGTTCAAATGGAAAACGTTTATGCAATAGTACATTCTCCGAATCTATAAAGTTTGCATATATAATGCTGGAGATACGGTTAATTTTTTTCACAACCTTTCTTGGTACAGCTTCTATCTTGTTTGACAAACCCATTTTTAATGGATTCTAAGTAGCGGCAGCATATTCTAGTATCGTTCTAATTCAAATTATACACATTTTAAATTTTATATCATTCGATAAGATATTTATATTTAAAAGTGACCATCTTTTCTTGGCATTGCTTACTTTCCTTTCAAAAGCTGTAAATTGAATAGTTATGCCTAAATCCTTAATTTCTTGATGAAATTTAATCTCAAAAACATCATTAATCACAATATCATGAAAATAAACGTAATTAAATTCTGTTCTTTTACCTGGCATGGAATGTCAACAGTTTCCTTTAAATGGGCGTTAGTCATTAATGACGTAACATCAAACGAACACATCAAAAATAATTTATTTATATCAATGTTGCGCGCTTCATATAAAGAGCAGTCCTATTATTACCTTACATAATTATAAAAAACACGTCTATAATTACACATTACCGGTTTTCATCAAACTTATCAGCTAATTTACTGTAAAAATAGACAAAACTAATTTCGTGTAAGAACAAAACTTGAAAATTTGAAACAAGCATGAAAAGCCACTCTAGACGAGTATGTTTGTTATTAATTTATAAAAGAAAAAAACTGACGTAGTTAAAATACGAGACTCTTGCTTATGGAGAACATTCTGCACTCCTTTAAAATTTAACTGAAGCGGAGTTAAAATCAATCTTCAATCAGCTGCTTGATTTAAATGTATATAATGGTGACAGCCAACGACAATTTACGGTAAAACTCTTCGACTTTTGCAACAAATATCAAAATAATTTACAAACAACTAATTGTCCGTTGAGCACGGTACACATATATGAATTACAAGAAATGATCAAATAACATGATCGTGTTATTCTTTAACTTGATATCGGATCTTACTTGGTTTTCTTGGATCGTGATTTGTACGTTGAAGCAAGCAATTGTTTTATTTATGATATTCCTTAAAAAATAAAGTAAGGGCGAGGCAACGAAAAAACTGAGAGGGCTGGTTCGATGGAGCTATTTAATTTGCTACATGATAGATTGATAAGAAAAAAGATCCTGAGGCCATTTTGAAACACTTGCTTGGTGACGAATGCGGCAACGTTTGGATTGGCGAAGTCTATTGAAGTGTGTGCTAATATATTTATCTGTGTACAGTTAAATTGTAACACGCGGCACCGCGTTAAAACCCAACGATGTTCAATTTTGACAAATATGGTGCTCTTTAAGGTCAAATAATCTAACTCTGTTTTTACACAATATTTCTCTTAACTGTGATTTTAGAAACAATCTCTGTTAGTTTTAAGCAGTTTTAATTGAGATTTCTTGAACTGCAATTTTAATTGTAATTAATAGGGTTTTGTTTATTAAATATAAACACCCAGGCGCAATACGCAGGGAACATGCGGAGGATTATAGTGTCATAGTGGAATTATTTACTTCGTTGGATTATTCGCAGTTTATATAAATGATTTATTGTTCGTATCTAATGCTACGTATCCGAATTTCAGAGTACAATGGATTATTAAAATTAAATATGTTAAAACTTAGCAAACAGTGGATTAATTATTTGTGAAGTTTTTTCATTGAAGTTTTTACACGATTTTAGTCTATTCATCATCAGTGACAACTTTTACCAGTGACTTCATTTATATCATCATATATTTTCAATCAGTTACATGTATTCATCACAATTCAGACATTTGTGAAAGAATAATTAATGGTGTAAAAGACTTTCAACTTTGTTAACAGTGTTTCGTTTTGCTGCCGACTAGAGCACGGACAATTTTGTTTAACTGTGACTTGTGTATAAGACATTCAACTTTGTTAACAGTATTTCGTTTTGCTGCTGTCTAGAGCACGGACAATTTTGTTTAACTGTGACTTTTGTATAAGACATTCAATTGTATGAACGGTATTTCGTTCTGTTGCCGTCTAAAGCACGGTCAATTTGGACAAACAATGAATTTTCCATGCAACATTGTGTACAGTACATATGTGATCCTTCGAATTAGCCTTCTCACATCACCCATTGGGAAAAGGCCGGGGATTGATCATAAGCGCGGATCTCCACAGCCGCTACCAGTTCTATATAGGGAGATAGCAATCCTTACAAAATACTTTTTATGGATAGTGGCCTTTAATTTCAATTAGGACTTTGTGTGTTAATACGTCTCTATTGTTTGAAGCAATGCAAGCAAAAACAATTTTCCCATCTACTCACCTCACCATGAGGCCTTCCAGACCTCATACATAGAGTTACCTAATTAAGTTTCGCCTTTTTGAACACTTCTGACAAATATACGAATTGTGTATTTTTACGTTGATAGTTTATAATATTTTCACTTAACTAATTTATCGATTTTTCTCAATTAGTTCTGTTATGACAATGGAGCGAAAGCGCTTCTGTGCAATTCTTATCGTGATTTGCCAGTTTTAATAGGGTAAAAGTTGATTTTTTATTTAGGTTATCGTTATCTACAAGCATTGCTGTGTAAACGCCCCAGCTTCAACGAAATGCCGTACGCCGTTACAAAGTCGGTTATAGTGCTATAAATACGAAGTTAGTACTGTTAGAGGACTCTAATAGGGCCGGTCTTGCGTTCTCTGGCAATTGCCGAGAAGGTCCGTAAGTGTGGTGTTGTCCAGAAGTACTCATAGACTCTTGAGACCATCTCGGGTTGACTTGGGTTGTGGTTCGTTCTGTTGTGGCGTTGTAATGTTGCTGAGTAACTTCCTTGAAACTCTGCAGTAATTGGCTCGTCTCTCTAGTTGTAGAGCAACAAGATTGGCGTGGTTGATATTGCCAATGTTGGTTAAGCAAGGCCAAAATTCAGCGTATGTGAAAAGTGGCAGATAGCATGTCGGAGATACGCACAGCAGAAGGCAAACGCGACAACTGAACTGCATGGTAAATTCACCTTGCATAAATAGCCATGTACTGGCCATAAATGGCTACTTGCACACTTTTGGTTAAAGACAAGTTTCGCTTTTTTTCTCATTGGTGCAGCATAAATCAAATCGAATTTAATTTACGCAATATGTCGGCAATTCATTTGTATCGTTACAGCTGTGAAATGTAATAAATGTTTGGGATCTAGCTTATCTACACTGCTCCATTTGTCTGTTGATAAATGTAAATACAGAGTATTTTTATGTTAAATAATTATTTTAGTGAGAAAAAAATCACGCCCAGATTCGTACAGCATTTCTTTCGTGCTCTGAAATTTAATTTTTAGGAATATTTATTCCTAAAATTTACAGTTGAAAGCCCGAAAGAAAATTTATTCTTTTTAGAATCTATTTTGAATTTTTCAATATTCTGTGAAAGCAAGTGTTATTATTTATTCTAAAATTAGCTCAGTGTTAATCATTATTACGAATCATTCAGGGTTTACATTTAATCGTGTGCTAAATGAAGATATGAACGGACACATTTCAGGGTTTGACCTATGAGTAAGGAGCTTAGCGTGTTAAAGGATAATCATATGTGATTCTGTGTGTATGCGTTTAAAATCACTTTTCTGAGCAGGTCATTGAATTTCTTTTATGAACTGATGCATTTTATATCCAGTGTACTTTTTTTTATAGAATAGAATAGAATAGAATATCTTTATTTGGATTCAAACCACACATATTCCATCAAATAATAAAATGGGAAATTGTACAATATATATTAAAATAATTATCACATCACAATAAATTGTGCAATTCATCTCGTGTAGATAGGTATATCTCACTAGTTATACAATACAATATATCTATATCAGAAAGTTCGACTGAAAAGAATAATATATACATCATCAAATTAGGAACAATTAAGGTATAATTCGAGTGTAACATTATGCAAAAATTGAGAACCATGACTAGCAATTGATTGTATGTAATGTTAACTAATTAGAAGAAATAGTGCATAACATTTCAATTATAACAATACAAAACTTGGAAATAAAAATCTCAATAAAATCTGTTTCCGATAACAATTATCCTTGTATTTTATTCAACCAAGTATTATCATAATCAAAAAAATAAAAAATATCAGCAGGATTGCAGACTTTTTCAAGTTCAGTAGATAAAGTTTTAATAGACATCTTAGATGAAGGCATTTCTCTAAGCCCCTTCGGCAATTGGTTATAAATTTTGTAGATTTTCGAGAAAGAGAATAACTTGCTCGCTACATTCCCCACCAAAGGAGGAGATATTGCCAAATGTCCAGATCTAGTTCCAATTTCATGACTCTTCCTTATCGGAGTCATATAGGCACCAGTCCACTGGTTCAGATGGAAAACTTTTATACAATAACACATTCTCCGAAACCACAGAGATTGCAATGACGCAAACTGTAATCTAGAGGCGTATATAGTGCAAGAAGTAGGACTAATATGTTTCACAACCTTTCTTTGTACAGCTTCTATCTTATTAGACAATCCTTTTTTTAATGGATTCCAGGTAGCGACAGCATATTCTAGTACTGGTCTAATCCATATTATATACATTTGAAGTTTTATATCATTTGATAAAATATTTCGATTTATTAGTGCTCATCTTTTCTTGGCACTGCCTACTATACTTTCAATATGTCTCTCAGCAGAAGCTGTACATTGAATAGTTATGCCTAAATCCTCAATTTCTTGTATAAGTTTAATCTCAAACACATCATTAATAACAGCATCATGAAAATAAACATAATGAAAGTTTGTTCTGTTCTCTATTTTTAAAGCTTTCGTCTTTTTATTGTTTATTCTCAGCCCTAGTGTAAACAAATATTTACTCAAATCATACAAATCTAAAGTCACATTATTTTTGGAGAATTCGACATTCTTTGGATCAATTGGGAAGATTATTTTAAATCATCAGCGAATTTGCAATCTCGACCATTAAGGATTTTAGTTTCCAAATTTGCTAATACAATTTTAAATAAAATTGGCCCCAAGCTTGATCCCTGTGGAACCCCACTCGTTACTCGTTTTGATTTTGATATCAAATCATTTACTTGAATACTCATTCTTCGATTATATAGATAGTATTTAAGTAATCTAAAAATATTCGGTTCAATATTAAACAAACTAATCGCATTCAAAATAGCATCAAAAGATATAGAATCAAAAGCTTTTGAGATATCTATAAAAACAATTAATGCATCTAAATTATTCTCGTCTAATGTGATTACATGTTTCCACATGGAAAGCATATTGGTAGTTGTCGATCTACCTTTCGTAAAGCCATGTTGACATAAGTCAAAATCAGCCGGTAACATACGTTCTAAATGATCAAGTATCAATCGTTCTATTATCTTCAAAAACGAAGGGATAATAGAGATTAATCTATAATCACTGGCGCACGTTGGCTTACTAACTTTTGGCAACGGCTTAGCTACAATCGTTAATATATCAATTGGTAATTTCCCATCATTCAAAATTCTATTTATAAAGTTGCAGAGTGCATTTCTAAATGTTAAGGGTAATTGAATTAAATTATCAATCGAAATACCAAGGTGATCTTTTTGTTTTTTTGATTTGATTTTTAACATCAATTTTATCAATTCATCACTGTCAATAACCAGTCCTGGTTCCTGGCCTCCTAAAGGATCTGATAGTTCTATAAAAGATTTCTCATTCTGTGGGTTGCATATCAAATTGACAAATACTTCCTCCAATTCACAGAGAAATCCAGATTCAGTTTTATCCACAGGTAGTATAAGCTTTAACTTTTCCTTGTATTTACTGTAATCTGTGAGGAGTTTAAATCCTAATCGAGGATTACTATTCATTTTGGCCAAAATAATTCGTTCTGATCTTTGACGAATTATTAGCAGTGATGAATTAATTTCGTTATCAACGGAATCTAACCTCATTTGTTTAATACTGTTAATAAGACTACACTTTATTATATTGTCTCGTTTAATTCTTAGTTTACACAATTTCCTATTAATTCGTTTTGGTATAATGTCCGTAAACGTAGATGCCTGAAATAAAACAGATAATAACGATGAAACAGAAGAAACAAATTCATCAGTATTCAAGAAACAAAAACTCTCATAATCTATCAGTATGCTTAAATCTCTAAAGAAATTCCAGTTTATTCTGGAACAGTGCATGTGTGCATTTTCATAACTTAGTTTCTGTGTTATGCCACTCAAGAATTTCCATTGTAGAATAATTTGTTTATGGTCCAATTCTTTGAAATAATTGACAACTTCATAACTGTGCGATTTCACCATTTCAATTTCTAAATATACATGATCTAAGCATTAATTTTCTGACTAAGTGTACCATTACCTTACTCTGAAAATTCATATATTGTGTAAGAGCTTACAAATTAGCTAAGAGCCGTAGATAATGGAGACAGTTACTGCTGATGGCCCTTGTAAGGGCTAGAATTGCGTTCTGCGGCAAAATTCGAGAAAAATTGGTCATGTTGTTTTGTCTATAATTACACTTAAACACTTGAGGCCGGCTCTGTTTGACTGGCTGGTGTTCCTTCGTTGTGGAGACGAAACCAGAGAGGTGAGTTACTGTGTGAGGATCAGAATTGTCTTGTAAACGCCCTGGCTTCAAGTAAATGCCGTACGATGATACAAACTAGATAGGTGACTTGGAGGCTCAGATTATGTTCTGTTGGTGGCCCTTATTAAGACCGGAATAACGTTCTCCGGAAAATGCCGAGAAAGTGTCTAGAAATACTCATAGACATTTGTTGCCAACTCTGGTTGACTGACTGGTTTTCCTTCGTTGTAGCGTTGAATTCAGTTGCGAGTGACTGTATAAAATCTCAGAATTGTCTGTTTGAAGATCTGCGACAACACTGTGGTGACTGGCACATGTAGAGGTCCGATAAATAGATGTTGCTCCGCCTAACTAGTTGGGCAGCGACATAATAATGAAAAACTGTTAAAAAGTGCTACAAAATTCGTAGCTAATAACTGCTGGTTATACAATTTGAGTCAAGTGAGTGTGAAAGAAATAAATGAATTGTGTGGATTCATAGAGGCGACGTTGCGTGACATAGGGCGCAAGTGGCGCACATAAAGTGATACGTAGAATAACAAAAATTAATGTTAGAAAAAATTATCAGTTATGCGCTATGCAAAGCAGTCTATTGCTAGGTTGAGATTTTAGGCAGATAGATCCTGAGAAGCGTGTAGAAGGTAGTATGTTGCCAGGCTCAGGTAGTTCGATAAACGGTTTCAACCTGTCTATGATTACTGCTATGATAATGAAGTATTTCGGCTGTCTGTTAAAAATCGGGTAAGGAACGCGACACTGCGATTGTAGTGCAAGAGCAGTGTCGTTACGAACGAGTACTCTCTTACAACAGTGGAGGTGTTGGTTAACGAGGACTGGACGAAGCGTTTGTCTCGGCTGCTGTTCAGAAATGTTACCGAAATGAAGTCGGAGGCGGGTAGCTTTGTCTTGTGCGTCATTCTGTGTGGGTAGTAGACGTGTGAGCTGCCTAGGAAGGCGTAGATCCATGGCACACTGGACTAATGACGCAGCCATTTTAATGAATTCACGAGTACGCAAACGCATAGCAAGTAGAGCAAAATGTAGTGCATCAACCCAGTTGCCATTAGTAGACGAGGATGCTAAAGCTGATTTGAGTTCCATATACATTCTCTATAGCCTACCGTTACATTGGGGATGGTAGGCAGTCGTCTGGCGTAAGGTGTATTCCATGAACCGACAGGTAGTTTTGAAACGATCCGATGAGAAGCAAGTGCCTCTATTAGTGATGACCTTATTGGGAACGCCATAATGGGATATCTATGCTGAGACAAAACCATTAGTGAGTGTGTCGGCATAAACAGTGCCGCAGGCCACCGTGAAAATCTATCAATCATAGTTAGAAGATAGCTGAAACCTTGAACCTTTGTCAGATGATCTATGTCGATGTGGACGATGGTTAGGCGAGAATTAGTTCAGAAATGTTGCAACTTAGAACGAGTGTGCTGTGTGATCTTGTTTTTATGGCAAATGGCACACTCGGAGACGCATTGTTTTACGTTCTGCCTGAGCCTGTGACCCCAGAAACGATCTGTAAGAAGTCTGACAGTTGCCTTGCTTCCAGGGTGAAAATTAAGTTAATTGAGTCGAAAACGTTTCTCTGAAGGATGGTCGGCGGAACTGGCTTATTGGGCTGCGTACCCGTGAAGAAAACAATAGGTAAGCATTCCCAAAGAAGGCATAGGAATTTGGTGTGTTGACGGCAACCGTTCTCTGAATGTGAGTGTCACCGCGCTGTTCTGTTTGCAGGAGGGATGGAGTTTGTGCAGGTTCTTTGGGGGTCACAGAGTTGAATGTGAATGACGACCGCGAAGACGGTTGTAGCGAGACGTCTGGCCTAGAAAGTGCGTCTGCAATAAAGTTTTGTTCGCCCTTGACATGAAAGATGTCGAATTGCCATTCGCTCAGATGAGAGAGCTGTCTTTCCACTCTGACAGGATATTTCTGGACAGTTGAAGTCGCATTTCAAAGTGCGCTAACTAATGGTGCATGATCTGTGAAAACAACAAATCTGCTGCTGACAATGATGCTGATTAAATTGCGTACTTCGTCGTGGATGGCGAGGAGTTTTCGACCGAAAGTGTCATATCTTATTTCTAATGGTTGGAGAATACGCGAGTAAAACTGATAGGATTCCGAACTTCGTCGATCTCTTGTTCCAACGTGGCTCTAATAGCAAACTCAGAAGCACCAGTCGTGAGTAGAAACGGTCATTGAAAATCTGGATGCGTTAACATTGTACAATTGGCTAACGAGTTGAAAGTATGTCGATGCTATTCAACTCCTTCAGATGACTAAGAAAAATCCTTTTCGATTCCGAAGGTGCCTACACAACGAATTAAATTGTCTTGAAAGTCCGGGAACGAACTTGCGATATTAATTTAGGACTCCAAAACTTTTCTGCAAATCACTAACAGTCTACGGTGACTTGATATTTTTGATTGAATTCGCCTTCGACGGAAAAGGTAGAATACCTTGTGACGTGATGCGACGCTCTAGGAAGTCCACGGATGTAGTTGCAATATGCATCTTGTCACAGTTGATTTTGAGTCCGTGGTTAGATAATTGTGAGAAGAAATTTTGTAAATGCGTGGCATGAGATTCTAAGTCTGGCCTGAAAACCATTATATCATCGAGATATGACATACAGTGAGCGGTGTCTTCGCGAAGTATGTTGTCCATAATTTTTTAAATGTCTTAGTAGTACACTTAAATCCAAAAGTCGTGTAGGGATATTCGAAAAAGGCCAAATGTGGTGATGACGGCTTTTCTGAGGTCAATCAGTGAGAAGAAATTGCTTCCGAAGAGTTTTTCAAGTAAGGTGTTAATATTGGGAATAGGATATGAATCAGAATTGGTCACTGAATTTAACTTTTGGTAATCTTCACAGTTGTGACACCCATGAACTTTTCGATGATCTGATGATTCTCTCTTCCAATATTCTTGAAAATTCCTCTTTGGGAGCTTACAGTTTAGCAGGGGTCAGTGGTCACTTCTTGAGTGCAATAGGTTGTCCTTCTGTGACGATTTGGTATATCGTGTTGGAGACTCTGACTTGCTGAGGTTGAACAGCGAGTTGTGTTCTCTAAGAGCTGTTGATATCTCTGCTGAATGATGCACTGGGGTTAGCTGAATGTCAATCAAATGCTCAGAGACAATTATCCAAAAACTTTGCTCAAATCCAGTGAAGGGGTCGATGATCTTTTGATTGGCAAGATAATAAATGAGCCGAAATTTCAAAAGGAAATCAAGGCCTATTATTTTATGCGAGATATAGACGACGATGAACTTTTGAGTAAATTCACGCCGTAAACCTATGTTGATTGTGCGATACCGGCAGCCATAAGTAGGTATGGGCTCCACTGTAGCTGTTGCAAGTAAAACGCCTAGAGACATCTAGGCCATTGAATCACCCTTGACAACTGAGACAGCTGCACCTGTGTTTACGGTGAATTCTTCTCCAGTTCTGAAGTAAAGAAGATGAAGATGTTCATTGGGCTGTTTGGCTAGGTCATACAAACAAGTGGGATGGTCATTGCGACTGACTTTGTCAGTTTGGCGTGGACGAAGAGTCAAAACGAACGTCAGATTATAAGAGATTGCTTTCTAGTGGCTCTGTTGATGCGATCTTCTAATTTCTGTGCCATACGTTTCCCGATCCTTATGCTCCACTGTGCTTTTTTCTGAAGCCTGGTCCATCAACTGTTTCCGTCTTGGATGCTATTACGATTATCTAGTAAATTGTTGCAAACTGGGTAAATAATACTGCGTTTTGTTTGTTATCTTGTAAATTTTCTTATTAGTATAACGATTCATTTGAATCAATTGTTGAAATCAAGTCAAATGTCCGTCTGCACTTATACTAATGCGATTTGCTAGATTTCCGAAAACATTAATCGGCAATGATGTTAATGATAACAAGAATGCTATTATTAGTTTTGTCCCAGTGGTATTCACGATTATGTCGAACTTTTATCTGAGTTATTCATAATTTTCAAATATTTAAATTTTCTTTTATTATTTTTGATTCGGTTGAATTGGAATTTGCGTGTGAAATTTATGCTTATTGATATCCGGCCTTTTTGTTCGATAGAAAGTGCTTCATATATTTGTAGTAGTTTTTCAGAATTTTCCTAGTAAATTACGGAATATACTTTTGGATCAGCTTTGTTGCTTGCATTAATACTGTAATTTATTATAGATGACATAAACTTGTGCTAGACTTTCAATTATAACTGCTGAGTATTTTATTGGGTAATACGACTGATTAGATTTCTGTATATTTAATCGGACATAATCCATTTCTATCACGTTGTCAGAGTGCAAAAATAAAATAATTCACATGATAATGATTTCATCATTTATTGAAAATATTATCCTTTTATTATCAAATAGCCTTTTGAATGCTGATCATGTTTTATGATGATAACCAATCGTTAATAATGTTAACAACACTCCAAAAAAGAAAAACAAAGATTTAGAAAAAAAGAACTAATGTTATTTAAACAATCAAAGTCTGGCATTTGTTAATAATCTTTCGAATTGAAGCACTTCTGGATGAGCGGATTAAAGGAGTTATTACGCTTGAGCGCATGAATTAGGCGATAGACTCAGTTTGTTACGTTACAGAAGTAATACGCGTCGGCCTTACTTATTCCGTATGACGGCAAACTGATTATCGAGGATCAAATCGCGTTGAATATATACGGTAATCA
>JAQBSW010006065.1:0-51774 GCA_029291075.1 Eudiplozoon nipponicum
CGATCCGTATTCTCACCTCGTCGGACATATTGCCTACGTTATTGATAGAGCTCCCAAGATATGTAAACCTGTCGACTATGTCAGGATCTTTATTCTGCAGTCGCAATGTTGGAGTGAGTGGTGGGTGATCCTATAACAGTATCTTACATTTAGAGGGTGCGAATTTCATACCAAAAGACGGAACTTCTGTTAATCTATTTAAGGTGGTCTGGGCAGCATGCTAATTGTTGAATAATAGTACGATATCGTCCGCATAGTCAAGATCGACTAGTTTATCTCTCGGGAGAACTTAAACTCCAGCGTCCTGAATGTGTGGGAGAGTGTTGTTCATAATAGCATCGATTACAAAATTAAACAAAAATGGGGAAAGTGGACAACCTTGACGAACACCACTGCTGGTTGTAAAGTTATGCGTTAATTCGTTGTAGACCTTAACGCGACCAGAAGTATTTGTGTAGAGAGCTCGTATAATATTAACAAATTTTGTGGGCACACCGCTTTTCGACAAGATATGGAATAAAACATTGCGATCCACCGAATCAAATGCACCCTTGAAGTCTAGAAAGACGACTATTGTAAAAATATTATCTATACAACATCGTCCTGCGCGGAATCCGGCCTGTTCTTCTCTTGTATGTGATTCACGTGAAGCGCTTAGACGAAGTAGGATAATCGAAGAAAATAACCTTGATACGACCGGAGTCAAACTTATACCACGATGGTTGTCGCACGAATTACGCTTACCTTTTTTGAAGATGGGAATGATGGTCGACTCAATCCAGTCAAGTGGTACGGTTCCCTCATTCAATATCGTATGAAAATGTTTCGTCAACGCTTCTGAAATTATATCGCCACAATCCTTAAACAATTCCGGAAGTAAATCATCGGGGCCTGCGGCTTTGCGGCGCTTAAGAGATAGGATTGCATCGCGTACTTTTAACTCTGATGGTTCTTCGGGTCTAACATTCCACACTGTTGATGCAGACATGCTTTAGGGAATCGGAACTGACGCGAATGGCCAAGAAAATTGATCTATAAAGTGTTCAGCCCACCTGTCAAGACGACTTATTTTATCGGTTATTAATTCGTTGTTACTATCATTTATAGTTTCGCTAACTTTCTCGGACCTGTTGCGCGGATAATTTGGAACAAACAGCGACTATTACCTGACGCGAAGCTACTTCCATTTCTTCAACCTTTCTGTTCCAAAAGTTTTCGAGATCGCCTTTTAGACTTCGCTTAAGTTGGCGTCTTATATTGCGACGGGTATTATTATGAGTCGAGCCAGGTGGAATTTGGCGCCTTATTTCGAGTATCTCTATAGATTTTACAGAGAGCCAGTGATTATTTCTACGGGGCCTGCTATGCCACATACAGTAGTACCTGCATTGTGCATAGTGGAACTTAACTTGGACCAAAGTATATTCGGATTTTCGCTATTCAGACCAGTTAGATTAGCCTTTAGAATATTTTCATAGTTTTGTTGGAAGGACGGTTGTTCGAGTTTGCCTACATCAATTTGGGGATTATTCTTAATTATTTTCCCGGAAAATTTTAGAGCAAATCTACAACGGATAAGTGCATGGTCCGAGTCGACATAAGTGTTCCAAAAAGAGCGATAATCCTGGATGCAACCACGCCATCTATAACTAATTGCTACATGATCTATTTGAGTCCACCGTTGTCCGGGTGCTGGAGGACGCCATGTAGCACAACGTCTAACACTACGTCTGAAATTTGTACTACTTAAATATAGTCTATGTTCAGCGCAGCTATCCAAAAGCCGTTCACCATTATCATTGCGAGTCGAGCTTAGAGTGTATCTTCCACCTAAATGAAATTCTGTGTTACTTAAGCGACCAACTTGAGCATTCATGTCACCCATAACCAGGATTATATCCGAACTTCGTGCTTTACTTAGTAAGGAGCTTAATTCGGAGTAAAAAGCGTCCTTGCTTTCTTCTGTGCTGCAATCGGTAGGAGCATATGCAGATACAACGAAGAGGCAACGATGATAACGGTTTTTTGCTTTGATTTTAGTAGATGTATTTAAACGTGCCGCACACAATCGACTATTTAAAGGGATCCATTCAATTAAGCAAGCTTCAGCTCGCGCGCTAAGGGCAATACCAACGCCCCATTTACCGGCTTGAGAGGACTCTGTGGAACCAGATGTTCGAAGCCAATAACGCGTAGATAGGGATGGTGCAACTAGTTCTGTAATACACGTAGGATCCTGTATTCTGGTTTCAGATACGCAACATATGTCGATTTCTAATTTATCCAACGTACGAGCAAGAGATTCTTGCTGTCCAAGTTGTTTTAATGTCCGCACATTAAATGCGCCTACGTTAAAACCTAACTTAGGTTTAATGAATGATCGTCTACTAGAACCATTTTCGATATTTGGCAACCTAGTATTGGGCTCAGTGTTATGATCTAAACCAACCATATTTATAGTATCTAAAAGAGCGTTATTGTTAGATTGAGAAGAGGAAGGGGAAGGAAAGGAGGCAGAATCGGAGATAGAGTTGCCTGCAGTAGCCTGTTTTCGCTTATCCACCCTGCACGGCTCAGCAGATAAGGCGACCCTTTTTATACTGCGCGACGGCCGATGCAGTATGTAATTATTGTAAGTTGTACTTGTCATGGTTATATGTGGACTGTAAAAGAACACTAGGTCGCCTATTCCTAGTGATGAGTTGTACTTGTCATGGTTATATGTGGACTGTAAAAGAACACTAGGTCGCCCATTCCAGGTTCGAGCCCTGTTCACGACAACTTCTGGTCAATATTTGATGAGTTCCCAATAAGGACGAAACCGGTCTGCTGGACGAATTGCCTTTTCTACACAATACAATACTTAGTTTATAATGGAAAATGTATGTACATAAAGGGTTAGGTGTTTATATCAAGATCTCAACCTTGACTATAGTAATATTAAGTTCAAACACTTTTTAATATCTCTAAAAATGCATTACTGTTAAAACTGTTAGGTAATTTGGAAATTCAACGCGACATGTTCACAGAGAAATATAAAGGGAAGTAGAAAATAATTAAGAAATAAGGCAATATAATTTCAATATTTTATTCAACGGAATACAAGCATATGCATTGTCATACAAGCGGCACATTCCAAAGGAATACCGGTGAGTACACGAAAAAACACGTTAATGTAACAACTCGTCATTGCTGCAAAGCTGTGCTCTATTTCTTTTTGGCTGAAAGGCCGGCTCCAGCATTGAATTTGAAAAAGATAATGTCCCCGTCTTCAACGATGTAGTCTCTTCCTTTTTGTTTGTACTTGCCAGCCGCCTAGATCGGGCAGAGGTAGAGAAAAATATCTCATACATAAACCAAGGAAAACGAAGGAAATTCTTATAGAACACGTGAATTCATAAATACATCCAGACTAGATATTTTGATACAATGACCTAAAATAATTGAGGTAATTGATTTCTCTCAAAAAATAAAACATGCAAACTAAATATGTATGACTTATATACATAGAATATTTCCCGCCTGAAGATCAGCGATTCGAGCCGGGCTTCCTAACAGGATACAAAAATGCAAGTATGTATTAGGTGTTGCGAACCTAGTAACAAATTAGTTCAGTTGTGACCAGAAGGATAAACCAAAGGCAGCATGAACGGAAAGTATAATCTCATGCACATTCGTTTCGTGCTTACTGGCGACTCATCAGTAGGAGCCGGTATTACGCACTTTAACCACTATATATTTGGTCAAAGAATGTGGAATAATAGGACAACCAAATAAAAATCGTCTATCTACACTAGTTATAGGCGACATGTTGTTCTTTGGTAGCGCACTGATTACTATGTATGATATGGTTGTTGATGATTCAACACTCGACTGGTCGTTTTGTTTGCTGTCTTGCAGCATGATTAAGTGAAGTCAAATTCCTCCAGACCAGCCCAACATTTTAATGGACTTATACGATGCTAGAGAAGAAACAACATCGTCACTTAATTATTTAAATCAAGTTTGCGAGCTTGAAGTAAACACCAATCCCATTGTATTTAACCAGTCGTCGAACAACATGACAAAACTACCGCCAGCGAGCAACGCACTGACGCGTTTCGACCTTCCATGATCATCATCAGAGTACGACGGCAAACTGACTATCGAGGATCAAACCGCATTCAATATATGGAAATCAAATTTAGATATGCGGCTCTCACCTCTAGCAGTCTCGCATACATTGAACTTGACTGAAAATGTCGGCTGCACAATTTCTATGCAGTCACGAACATTAACTGTTTGCAGCTTTCGCCACATATACATATATGGACAATACAATTTAACAATAATTGATTGCGCGGGTGGTGGTAACAATGCTTTAAATCAAGTTTGCGAGCTTGAAGTAAACACCAACCCCATTGTATTTAACCAGTCTACGAACAACATAGCAAAATTTGACTACGCCAATCTGGCGCCGGCTGAGAGTAACGCTTTACAGGGCAACTAAATTTGAGACATGACAAAGCCAACGCCGCTGATGGTGCCTTATCTGTTTATCTAACGAGAGCATTTGTTGGTCGCAACAATTAAACATATCTTAACTTTTTTCTCCATTTGTTAAAGAGCATAGGTCGGAGTAAAACACATCCTTGATGTCGTCTGTGGTGTAATCGGTCGAAGCATATACAGAACCAACGAAAAACCAACCTTGATTAAGGTTTCTCGCATTGAATTTAGTAGACGTACTCAAGCTTGCCACACAAAGTTGGCTGTTTAAAGCGATCCAGTTATTTAATAAGCTTTAGCTCGTGAGCTAAGGACAATACCGACGCTGTTCGACTTGTGACCACTCCACGGAACTATAGGTACGAAACCAATAACGCGTAAGCAATGATGGTACAGTCAGTTTCTTCATCCTCGTAAGATCTTGCATTCTGACATAGGATACACAGCATGTATTTATAATGTATCCAACGTACGTGCGAGAGCTTCTCGTGGCTTAATTAGCGTTAGTGCCGAACATTAAAGCCTAATCTGAGTTTAATTATTTGAAGCTTACTTGAAATAATTTAGATTTTTGACAATACGATATTAGGCTCAGTCATATGGTTAACATCCACCATATTCATATAATTTAAAAAAGCCCTATTATTAGACCAGAGAAGAGAAAAATAGGCAGAATCAGAAATGAAGGCGGTTGTAATGGCCTGATTCTTTGAATGAAGCTTTCGAGTATAAAATAAATAGCAATCGCATTGTATTTAACCAATCGCCGAACAACATGGCAAAACTACCGTTAGTCACATGTCCTGACCCGTTTCAACCTTCCGTGGTCATCATCAGAGTACTACGGCAAATTGAATAGCGCGGATCAAACCGCATTGCATGTATATGGAAAGCAAAATTAGATATGCGGCTCTCACCTCTATTAGTCTTGCATACATTGGACGTGACGGCAAATATCGGCTGTGCAATTTCAATGCAATTACGAACATTAGCTGTTTGCAGCTTTCGCCACACACCCACACACACACACACACACACATATATATATATATATATATATATATATATATATATATATATATATATATATATAGACAATACAATTAAACAATAATTGATTACGCGGTGGGGAGTAACTATTCTTTAAATCAAGTTTGCGAGCTTGAAGTAAACACTAATCCCATTATATATAACCAGTCATCGAACAACATAACAAAACTACCGCCAGCCGCAACGCACTGACGCGTTTCGACCTTCCTTGATCATCATCAGAGTACAACGGCAAACTGACTAGCGAGGATCAAACCGCATTGAATATATATGGAAATAAAATGTAGATATGCGGCTCTGACTTCTAGCAGTCTCGAATACATTGAATTTGACTGAAAATGTCAGCTCTACAATTTCTATGCAGTCACGAACAAAAATCCACTGCAGCTTTCGATACATGTTTCAGTGATTATTTAATGGCCTGAGTTCGCTTATCCCGTTTCATGTGACGCGTCGAATTTGCAGTAACACTCAGTGTTAAATGTGGAGTGACGGAATGAGAGCAAACGTGTCAGACACGAAGGGCAGGTTTCGGCTGCTGATTATCAGACTATCTAGAAGGAGAATTTCAATTACAAACTATCCTCACTAGGAATGGGTGACCTAGTGTTCTTTTATAGCCCACATATAATCATGAACGATACAAATTATAATGATTGCATACTGCATCGGACGTCACGCATCGTAAAAACGGTCACCTTATCTGTTGAGTCGTGCAGGGTAGCCAATTTAAATCAAGCTACTGCAGACATTATATCCGATTCTGCCTCCTTTCCTTCTATTTCCTCTTCCCAATCTAACAATAACGCTCTATTAGTTACTATGAATATGGTAGGTGTTGACCATATCACTGAACTCATTATCAGATTGTCAAATATTTTAAAATAGTTTAAACATCGGCGCATGTAATGTGCGAACATTAAAACAAATTGGCAACAAGAAGCTTTTGCGCGTATGTTGGATAAATTATAGCTCGATGTTGCGTATCTTACACCAGAATACAGTATCCTACGTGAATTACAGAACTAGGTGCACCATCCTTATCTATGCGTTATTGGCTTCGAGCATCCAGTTCCACGGATTTTTCAGAAGCCTGTAAATGGGGCGAGATATTGTCCTTAGCACATGAGCTCTGTAAAATCTATGTAGATACTCGAAAGAAGACGCCAAATTCCACCTAGCTCAGCCTATAATAATATGCGTAGAAATGAAAGATGCCAAATTAAGCGTAGTATAAATGTCAATCTAGAATCATTTTGGGCCAGAAAGGCTGAATAGATTGAAGAATCGTTCGCATCAGGTAATAGTCGTTGTTTGTTCAAGCTTGTCTGTGGCGAAACTCTTAATCATAGTAACAACCAACTAACAACCGATTAAATAAGCCGACTTGATAAGCGGGCTGAACACTTAAAAAATCAGTTTTCTTTGGCACCTGCGTCAGTTCCGATTCCCGAAAGCCTGCCTGTATCAACATTGTGGAAGGTTAATCTTGTAGAACCATCAGAATTTAGGAGATGCAATTCTATCTCTAAAAAGTCGCAAAGCCACAGGCCCTGAAGATTTGCTTCAGTTTTTATTTAAGGATGGTGGCGATATTATATCGGAAGCATTGACCAACCTTTTTAGTATTATATGGAATGAGACCGAACCACTGTCTTGGAATGAGTCGAACATCATCCTTATCTTCAACAATGGAAATCATAATTCCTGTGATAGCCAATGTTACAAAATGGACTCCAGTCTTGTCTAGGTTATTTTCTGTGATTATCTAACGTCGCGTAAAATTACATACTAGAGAAGAAATCGGATTCCGACCAGGACCAGGTTGTATGGATATCTTTACCTTAAGGCAAGTCCTTGAAAAGCGACATATATCGCCGCCCCACAAGAGCCGTCTTTCTGGACATCACTGGTGAATTTGACTCAGTGAATCGTAATGTTCTATTTGATATTCAGTCAAAAGTTGTGTGCCCACCAAATTTGTACATATAACACGCGCTATTTACACAAATAATTCTGGTCGCATTAAAGTATACACTACTACCACCAGTGGTGTTCGTCAAGGCTGTCCACCTTGAATAGATTAGCAGACATTGTTCCGTCACTCGGTATGAAATTCGCATCATCGAAATGTAAGATACTTTTACAAGATCACCCACCACTCAATGCAAATCTGCGACTGCAGAGTAAAGAGCTAGACATAGTTGACAGGTTTACATATCTTGGCAACTCTTTCAATGAGAGAATGAAAATCGCGAAATCTAGTGTATGTTTCTCGAACCTTCGTCATTTATGGAGAAACGCGAATATTTCACCCTGCCTTAAAGGTCGTGTTTACAATGCATCTGGGCGCGCAATTTTATTATACGCTAGTGAAACTTGGTTCCTTAGAGTTGATGATTTTATACGCTTACATACGTATTTCGGAGCAGAAAAGAAAGCAGTTTACATGAACATCCCATAGCACAAGAAAGCTGAAGCGACATTAACACGCACATTTAATGCAGCTAAACTACGAGTGTTATTTAAGGTAACAGTCGTTAATGTCGACGTTAAATATAATTTGCCAATATACATGCGCACATCGTCGAAGAAGCATGTTCGTGCAATGAGCTTGAACTGGAATTGATGCACGTAAATACTTAGTTGTTCCCTTATTTCACACTCACTCCATATGTACATTTTTCTATTTTGATTTGTCTTGCAATTTATATATAAGACGTTCAGTTGTAGATAATTGCGAAGAAAATGAGAAGGAAACGGTTCTTGTATCTGATTAAATTACGTTTTATTTTTGTACGTTGAAAGGGTATTTTGTATTTTATTGAGGTTGGCATTCGAAAAGAAAAAATATTAGCTTACTTTAACAGCAGCCTCTGAGCCAGACTCCTTGAAGTCTTCGTACGCCATAACCTCGGCCATGATAAAGCCATTTTCCATGTCTGAGTGAATGCGTCCGGCTGCCTGCGGTGCTTTTGTACCTTCGTGAATGGTCCACGCTTTAACTTCGTCTTTTCCACAAGTGAAAAAGTAGCGCAAATGCAAAGCCGAGTAGCCAAGCTTAATTATTTTCGATAGAGAACTAACTCGCGATTGTGAGGCGGCGTCACCATTTGTAGCTTCGGTGGTCTGTTCTTTGATGTCCCCATTTGACTCCGCCATCAAACTGGCCTCTAGCTCAACCGAAAAGGGTACAGCCGGGGCTCCAGGATCATTAGCGTCAATCCATTCTTTGATTGGCCGTAACCTAGTAAAAAAGACCAAAAGTTGCAAGTATTTAATGGAGAAATAAACTTGCAATTCGACTGAGCAAATTGATCTTGGTTATTTCAAACTCTAATAAGAATTATCGTTAGATAGGTATAGATGTCCAACAATATCCTAATTATCACAGGAAAATAATACATCAGAAAAACGAAGCTACGATACGTGGTACATATTGACAGGTGAAGGAGGTATCATGGCTACAAAAATACAAAGATACCGAAAAGTATAGCAGAGCGTTTATAATGTAGTATAATTTGTTACGCCTTCTGACTATAAAACACCCCCTGAACATGATCTGGGTAATCAAGTAATTTTGTAAACAGTGATAGGTAACGTTCAGCTTGTGAATAGTTGGTAGAATTAACAAGTGCTCTTCATTTGCCTCTGTATTATTAATATCGCCGCCGATTATGGAATTTTCTAGTGATACTTGTTCAGTGAGAGAGCCGAGCGTTAAATTCCAAAGTGATCTTCTGAGACAGTGTCCCAGCTAAACTAACGGACATTCCTTACATAATGACGAAAATTTACACCGAGGAACTACTAACTGGAACTGAATTGCTAGTAAACTTAACTCCTGATAAATGCACACATGTGAATGTGTAGCAATCGGTTCACGAAGATGCAGTAACCGCCATACTAATTAATCTATCAATTCGACAGGCTTAAAGAACATAGAGGTAATGACAATACATTTAGCAATTGAACGTTTTTTGTTCTTTTCCGAGCACGTATTCAGAGATGATGCGAAACCCACACAAATAGACAACACAGAGCATATAATTAAATAATATAAGAAATTCAACTCCTAAACACATATAATTGAAATTAATACGACAACTGTATGCATTGCCGACATATATACACAAACAAATGTATGTATACATAAGTATATGGAGATAAATACCATTCCAGGAATGCATGTCAATGAATATTTGTATCGAAGTTGCACTATTTTACCAAGTGAACCGTGTAAAATCAATTGATCAGTTTTGTATCGTGAGTATAGGGAACAGTACCAGCACCTATTAATGAGTCGTCAGTGATACATAGATGCATATATATTAATTCTCTACAACAAACAGTGTCTAACTGTTGTATAATTGAATGATGTAATGATTACCGTGAAATATGATAAGTGATATCAATAATGGCCAGAGTGTAAGGATTTTCTGCTGTAATAGGTGTTCAGAAGTAGTTTTAATTCTCAATTGTGATGAACTTTAGCATACCGTTAAATACATTGTGTTAGGAGATTGCACCGTATAATTGTCTCATATTATATATATATATATATATAATATATATATAATATATATATATATATGTATATATATATATAATGCCCAATGCCATCGAATATTCACAATATATTTTTTATTAAGGCTAAACTTCAATTCACAAAATTTCATTTATATACATCCTTGGTTTTCATTTTACTGTGTGGGTGGTAAATAGTCTGACTCAGATTTACTTAAATGATTTGTTTGGGCTGATCAGCATGTGTATATGCGTATGAAGGTCTAAATGTATATGATAAGTCTACATATTTTGGTAGCTGATGCGGCAGGGTGGCTCATTAGTTGGAGCATCAGATTCCAAAACAGACGTACCCAGCTTCTAACCCTATCCGTGGCAAATTTTGGCCAGTATGTGTTGAGTTCCCAATAAGGACAAACCGGTCTACAGGATAAATTGCCTTTTCTACACTATACATTCCTTAGTTTATACTGACAAATGTATGTACTCAAAGGTTTAGGTTTTTATATCAAGATCGCAACCTTCATTATAGTAAGTTATCACTGCCTGCACGACCAATGTTCGTTTAATTATGTTTATGTGCCTGTGTGTAGGGGTCTTTCTCGATGCAAGGTGATGTCTGCAATCTGGTCATCCTCGTATTGATAGATTTAGAGTTTACTAACTTCTCGCATTGTTGGCTGTTACGTGCACGATTGTTATCTTTCCGAGTGTTGTCTTTCGTTTAGCCTTGTTCCTCAATTTTGCTCTATCCCCTTAGTAACAGCGCAGGGTGTGCAGATTGCAGTGTTGAATGCTCATATTTAAAAAAAAATTGCCGCTGTTAGCAATAGTATTGATGCCGTTTCCTCAACTGCTTTTTCTTCTTCTGTTTGTTGCCAATCCTGTACAATGGTTGTCGACTCTAGTCTAGTAAGTGATTAGTTTTGTCCGGATGCTAGTAAATTGTTGTTGGGTATTGTGGTTCGTAGCGAGTCGATTAGAATATCAGGTGAAACTTGAATATTTAGGTCAAGAGTATGTTGTTTTATATGAAGGGCTTCATAAATATATAATAATATTGCTGATTTTGCTTAGTGTGAAATAGAGTAATTGTCCAAATTGGCTGGGTGCTCCGTTTCCATTATATGATCGGAAACAGCTGATTTTCCTGAAATTGTCAAGCCTTTTTAAATCAATTTCTGCGATAAAAGTCGCTGGATTCTGTTGATCAATTGATTCTTTGTACGTCAAATGTATATTATACCTCACATACATGATAATTTGTGTACTATGAATGATTTGGAGATAACTGGCAATTGACCTTTGGTATATAACCTCATGATTCTCTGCGTACTAAAAGTGATATTAACTTCTACATTAGGAAAATTCTCCTTAGTAATTCTATTTAACCGCAGTGAAATTACTAAAGCCGATACGTCACTTCTAAATGGACCTGCTTGACGGTACCCTCTCTAATACGAATCTGACATGATAAAGACAGGATTTAACGCTCTGGGTAACTGTTCATTAGCAAAATTTTCTTTAGGTAGCCCAGTTCTTCTACTGTTCAGAGCAGATTTTCCTGATTATGATTGCTAGGCTGTTAAACGGATTTCTTTTGTGATAGTTTTGCACACTGCTATTGCAGTAAATTTAGTAATTATATATATATATATATATATATATATATTGTGGGTTTAGGGCGCAGTAACGGCTCTTATTGATGAGTTGTCATTAAGCTCGAAACGAATGTGCTCCTAGGATTATATGTATGACATCCATTTGAACCCAAAGTTCCAACTAATCTTTCCCAATCTGTCATTATCGAACAGACACCACACTACATTGGAGATCGCGCTCTGAACCGTAAGATTCGCAGAGAACTTCCTGCCAACCACGAAGTGAATTAGAATCATAATGAGCTCAAAATGCGGATAAATGAGAAGCAACATAAACCAGAAACCTCCGCAACTTGGATACTCAGGTCCTACGTGCTAACATTTTTGATTCTACAAAGTAGGTGAACATTTAGATAATTAAACAAAGAATGGTTGCGGCGGTGGTGATCACAATTACTATAATCAAGATTGCAATTTTGATATAAAACCCGGCCCATTATATACAAGTATTATTCCATATAAACTAAGAATTGTATAGTGTAGTAAAGAGAATTCATCCAGTATACCAGTTGTGTCTTTATTGGGAACTCATCACGTTGCCTGTGGCTATCTAGTTAAATAGGTTCATATAAATTAGACCTCTGTCATAAATCAACCAACATATATTATTTCATTGTCTTTTGTGTTGCCTACTTGTGTCAGTACGGAGCGGCGTCTAACGATGTGCTCGAAAAATTGAGCACGAAACACTCGATAACTTTAAAAAATACACGATTATTGAATAAATCATACAACAAAGCTGAGCTGACTACAGAAACACTACGCTCCAAAAATGACAAAGAACATATTATAATAGGCTTCCTTTACATGTATGTGTAAACATTTTAATAGTCTGGAATTCCAAGAAATATTCGATGCGTTCTGTGCTACTAGAGATCTGAGGTATCATGTCTTCTGACCAAAATTTACACAAATGATCGGTTTAAAGCATTTAAATTTGGACCATTGGATAGATACCTTCCCGGCATATTTAATGACTGTCAGCGGATCAACATCAATAATTCTTGTTCTGTAGAACCAATTTAAAATCTGATAAAACAAAGAACAATGGAAAAATGGCCATTAAATGTTAGAAAAGTCGACAAAGTATCAGAAAAACAGCCAATATTGCAGAGACCGGACGAAGACTCAACATGCCACGTTGTAAGTAGCAGAACTAATTTTATTGGGAAACCTAAATTGTTTTACAGTAATTTGAATGTCACTAAGAATAATATGGTCAAGCAGTCGAGAAATGCAATGATCTTGAACTGTTATTACCGATGGCATACTTCGCGTATGCAATAGTGCATCAAGTAAATTTACAATCTTGTCCGAACTGGCGAAATGAGCAGGGGCGGTATGCACCAAGTTTGTTTTCAGGAGTACGGAACTGCTGTGAGCACTCGACAACATGACTCCATCAAGCCTATCACACGAGTAAAGGCTAATTTTCTTCCATTTTAATGTGAGAGTGCTCCAAGCCAGGCATTATCTTGGCTTTCTACTATCTAGAACTATACTCTCCTGTGACCAATGCTAGAATCCTCGATGACAGGAGTTGTAAACGTGTACGCGGTAATTCCTAACCACGTTGCTAATGTAAAGATAGATTTATTAAAAAAACGTTTTGAGCAACATTCGAAAATATTAACGATAAATATATCAGGCAATTCAGTTATGCCTTTCATCATCATCATCATCATTTCCAGCCACACAAAAGTCAAGTGACTAATGTTACACTGCCATATAACCATAAGGAGTGAAAAAAAGTATATAAGTGAATTTAGATAAATTATTATTGAGATTTACGCGAGAGGGAGAGGGGTAGAGAGAGAAGGAAAACCTTACTACTATGAGTAAATTTATCAGGATAACTCAGAGAAATGAGGCAAACTAAACCTCTCCACAACACCATTATGGCCAAGTTAGCATTCGGGCAAGGCGTTACACGTCATCGCACTTCGATGGACAAGCATATTATGGCTGTCCAGGATGCAAGATTGTATAGTAGGTGCGCTATTGGTTCAATCAATGGATTTAGCCAGTCTTTTAAAAGCTAGAGTTCAATTGAATGTACACTTCAATAACAATTTACACTGATAACAAAAGAATTCAGACATGTTTACGCATGATTTGGATCGCTGTTTAATAATCGACAGTGCACCCAACAGCATCCGAAACGCTACGAAGCATGTCTCTGCGTGGATAGCCCGTTTGCTATCTCTAATAAAGCTATTAAATACACGGCTTCTGCTGTGTAATTAAGAGATCGCGCTCTGAACCGTAAGATTCGCAGGGAACTTCCTGTCAACCACGAAGTGAATAAGAATCATAATGAGCTCAAGATGCGGATAAATGAGAAGCAACATAAAGCAAAAAAACCTACGCAACTTAGATACTCAGGTGCTACGTGCTAGCATTTTTGATTCTACAAAGGAAGAACAGACACATCGGGTTTCTATCTATTGCAAAATTTACTCAGTCTGCGACATAACATAAACAGGGGTTAACAATGAAGAGATACTGATAATGCTACAAGGCTGACGAGAATTTTACTTTTGAGGAATTGACAGAGACTTGTTATATCATACGGAGAAATAATGGGAGTAGGTGGCCTCATTTATAAGATACACAATAAAGGATCTGAAGGATCTACAGAGGCTTATTAACACCATCTATAGAAAGAAATTTGTTCCAAATAAATGGAATAAAGCTATTGTAGTTTCCAGCAACAAAAAAGGTGAGACTACTATTGTGTTCCTTGCTATATCAACCCTGCCTACCACTATTACTCCCAGGAGTTAAGGTGCAAGAGAAGCCAACAATGACACCACAATAAATACAATGTCACATCCTCAAGTATTGCGACCGCTATCAGCAGCCCACTATCAATGCCCGTCTAGACTACTCAGCCGCTCTCAAATTTATGCCACGCATTATATGCATAATAATGGCGTTCAGTCCAAAATGGCACAATACAATAAACGGTAACTTAGATCTTCTGCACAGTTGGATCCGGGCCTCTTCACTGAACACTTTCACCGACAGACTCCTACGGATTTTTACCCATTTAAATAAATCTCCAGCGTAAATTACTGCGCTACCATGTAAAAAATATGGCTAATAACAGTATCCGTCCATGAATAGCTTGATCATCCTGTGAAATTGACCTTCTCAAGCAGTCCATATAAGCGCAATTGTTGTTCGGTGTAGCCATTAGGACAAAATGCGACCATTTAAAACTGATTCGCCAGTCAAACTTGTTTTCCATAATTACGTCTGGCACTCAGTTCTCATCGTCCTAATTCAAACCGATGGAATACATTGATTAACAATGTTGTCCAGGAACTGGCAGCTATAGTGTCATTTAAAAGATTTCGGCCGTACAAATGAGGATCGACAATGTTTGATTAAAAACGTTGAAATTGTGCATAAATAAACCGGTGATTTCAAAGTAGTTCGCAAAATTTTTTAATAGCAGTTGCTGCAACGTTAATACTTTTGGAAATACAGACAAATCGTTACGTCTTGCGTCACCAGAGATCTTAGACGAATGAAATATCTAATTATTTGCAATAGGGCGTCAATTAGATCGATGTATTGCTTCGGATCTAAATTAGTCATAACGACCGTCTTTTATGCGTTTAGCTTTAGGCCATAATGAGAACAGTTATTGCCCACAATGAATAGCAGTAGTCTTAATTTTCTGTCATCGGAAAGGTTTCATCAACGTTTCTTAGGTCAACAAGCGAGTTATCATCTCCTATTTTCACTCTGAGGAGTGCAGTGATAACCTCAGCAGACTGTCTCAACAAAACAGTTAAACAATTCAGGAACTCTTAATAATGTGAACACATGCCAACGTATCATAATACCAGACTTCTAACAGTCGAAGAAGTTTAATCCAGACGCTATCATTCAGCATACCTCGCGAGACAAAATCGATAGTGGCTTGGTAGTCCATGAATGCAACAATATTTGGCTGCAGATACTGGTAGCACAAATCAAGAGTGTAGCAGATAGCATGAATTTGGTCCATGCGTCTTTCTCGAACGACATCTCGTCGGACGGTAACAGCAGTTAGTAGCTTTGATACACCACAAAGAAAACTGATACCACGGTAGTTGGCTTAAGTGCTAGTGTCATTTTGATTTGGACCGATAGCTTGCTCAAGATTTGAAAAGTTTGCTTGTGCACATTCTTCTGTACCCTTATTCCATCAAACTTGAAAAATTCAGGAAGGCCATAAACTCCCGTAGCACAGCACTCCGTAATGAGACAACAGGTCTATGTCAATTCACTAAAAAGGAGATATTTCAATGTCCATTTCGTAACAATTTTAATAGTTATTAGAAATGGTTGACTAATTGCGATTCAGAAGCTGATGGCGCGCGCACTCCATGGACCGACTAGCCCCTACTAATACTTTGGATTGGGGCATAGAATTTGAAACAAACTTCACGCATCAATATTGTCTCCATCTCATTAGCGACATTAAGTCAACGCTATTCTTTACCCTCTGCTTGGCTGGCAGTAAACTCTTTGATGGTCTGCTCTTAGTTTTACAGCAGATAAATACTGTTTGTTGCACAGAACTAATATATATATGCACATATTAGGCCTTGCGAACCTAGTAACGAATTAGTTCAGTTTTGACCAGAAGGATACACCAAAGACAGCATGAACAGAAAGTATAATCTCATTCACATTCGTTTCGTGCTTTCTGGCGACTCATCAGTAGGAGCCGGTATTAAGTCCTTTAACCACTATACATTTAGGTGAAGAATGTGGGATAATAGGACGGTATAATCTCCTAGACGAATGTGTAAACCTTCAGGAGTGAAGCTAATATTATATAAAGTCCGGACAATGCGACTTCAACGCTAACTCACTCTATACAATATATACCGATTCTGTAAGGGATACTAACACTATGGCTATTGTGTTAATAACCGATACCAACATTATTGTGCCGAAAAGGTACTCGGTACCGATTTCATTATAATACCGAAAGGATCATGATACTAACACAGTGTATGGATTTACTGGAGTAACAGGTGTTCAGAAATAGTTGTAATTCTCAATTTTGTTGAACTATAGCAAACATTGGCATCCATCGTGATGGTACCATGTTCCGACTCGGAAACCATAGTGTTAGTACCATGGTCCTTTTCGGTACTATAATCAGTATCAGGTACTGACACAATAGTCATAGTGTTGGTATCCTTTACAGACTCGGTATATATATTATATAGAGTGAGTTAGCGTTAAAGTCGCATTGTCGAGAATTTAAATGATGTAAGCTCAAAATCAGAGGACCTAAATTTAAACTTTCTGCTGCATAGGTTTAATGAACAAATTTATTTAAGATAATGCATCACATTCTTTCCAAATAACTGCTAGTAATCATAAATCAATTAAAAATATTAACAAACTTAACAGACAAAAACAATCAGCACTAGGATATGGCAACAGATTAAGTCAACATCAAATACGCCAACTAGCTTACCATTTATTTTTTTTGCGAATACAATCCTTCTCAGACAGATTGATGAGATAAATTACTGGCTTCGCTGTCAGGAAGAGATAGTTGTTGAGCACTTCAATCTGTAATAGAATTGATGTGTTGTTGATCAGCAGCGTTAAATAAGCAGTTCACACATATTTCAGGCAAATACGCACACACAAGCACACAACGGTTGGGCACACATAAGAAAAAAACTTTTATGTGCTTCAATCACAATTTTTGTGATAATACACGCGTAATGGCAATGTTCATTAGAGCAAAAAAATTGATTTAAACAACTACGGCTTAGTTAAGTGCAGAATCTCGTAATTAATTCTAGGCTTACATGCATGAGCAGAGATATATATATCTAGAAAAGCAGGTACCCAAAAAGCATGACAATACGACAGAAGAAATCGAACAATTTCAACACTCCCATTGTGCATACATAATCCGTGAACCACGTATCATGAAATAGCCAATGTCGACAAGCAAACTTTGACCAGGAATTTCCCCCGAAATTAACCCCTGTTAGAACCCCATATTTATTTTCATTTATCCGTCTCATCTCAATGAGAGACAGTTGTGCGTTATGATCTTGTGACCGATTTCTTGTTAATAAAATTTAAAGTCATTAGATTTGTGCTACACCTCCTTTCCGATTATAGCTATTCAGCCACCTGGTGCTTGTTTTGCCTCAAAACAAATTTCTATTCTCATTGCCGAGTATCTCTTCCAGTGGCCAACTAACGATACAAAATATAGTCATCTACTCGAGTTTTTAAATTAGTCTGGCGAGAACGGTGCAAAAAACAGCCCTCTTAGTCAGTAACCCTACAAGCGTAGGTGGCGCTTCTTAGCTAGATGCGATAGAAATGACACATCGAAAAGAAGCTGAATAGAAGTGATACGTTCATCAACTACAATCATGATTAGTGCCTTTTGACGCTAATCAGACAGCGAGTTGGACCAAACCAAGAAAAGTGCTGTTTACTTAAATGTATGGACGAAATGGTATAGGATCAACAGGTCACGCGTAAGGGACAACACATGTTGAACCACCACAGATTATTCTATCATCTTATAGCAGACACGTCTCCATAGTCTGACTTCTAGACTGTACGTTCCTTCCTTCTAATATTGGTACACTTAAGCCAATTCGGCTAGAACGACTGTCTTCCTATTATTCTGAAAAAGACAAGACAAAAAACTATCGGCTACAATGATAATATTAAGAGATCATGATGCAAATTCTTGTTGGCTTATATGGTCTTACAGTATTATTCTTGGCGACAATAATTCTCAATACACGGTATTCATATAAAGCACACAACTATAATTTAGAATATAAGCCAAATGATCAACGTAGGAAACATAACTAAATAGTTTCTACGCAATTATCACTTTACGCCTTTAATTCATGAATTAATTACCAATAAAGTACACAAATATATGCACATCGTCAAATGATATCACGATTATAAAATTGGAAATCAAAATAAAGAACAGAATATATGCATTAGATCAGAGGTGTAACATAAAACTCAAATTAATTTCGAACGCTAATGATCACCTGGGCGATCTAATATCAGGCAATTAAAAGCATATAAAATTTCATACACATTGTCAAAGTTCAAACAAAAGGGCACAACTAGACTCAACTTAGCTTTAACCAGTCCACCATTCCGATATGTATCTATATTAATACGTGCTGATTTAGACCCGCAATCAAATGTCTAACTGTACAACTATATCTTGGTTTCAGTGCTTATAGAGGGACCATCTTAACTTAACGACGAACAAAAATAACCTGGTAGCAGCAATTTTATTAAGAGTTTAACTTCTTATGAAATAAAGAAAAACTTACACTGAATGACAAAATAATTACTATTTACATTTATAAATCGCATTAAAAAACTGCATCTTACCTCAGCTCCACTCCATTGTGCAAAACGAATCGCCCTTTTCTCCTCGCAAATTAACTGCTTAGCTTTTGTAAGGCATTCAAAATCAGCCTTAAACTTTTTGTCATTACCACGTACGACAACTTTTTCCAGCTTCTCCCACTCTTTCGTAACAAATTCTTCATCTTTAAGACGCAACTCTTCAGCGATTATTTCCAGATCACGAACTGGATTGACATCACCCTCCACATGGCCAATATCGTCGTCTTCAAAGCAACCTGTAAAAAGAACCTTTATGTAAATCTTGGCAAATAACTTCCAGGAGTAATGTTGCTTCTGCGAGATGCAAGCCGCATGAATATGAAGACAATTTGGCAAAAGCCATGATTAGAGGACAACTATAACACAAGCTGTGTGAAATACTACTCAAGAAATCACAGGAGCTTGACAGATTTCAATCTGTGATAACTCTGATACGTAAATAATTTACACGAAGCTATTTTATAGCTCATAGATGACACTACTGCATTTATCAATGCACAACATAGAATATCATTCCATATTTGGAGTCCAGCATAGCGGATAAATGAAAACAAGCTAAATCAGACGAGACAAAATTGTGTCCACAGAATGCAAGGATCTTCATGCGATTCTGCGGAAGCACGAAACGCATGTGCACGAGATTAAATTTTCCGTTCATGCTATATTTGGTTTATCCTCTGGTCATATTTAAGCTAATTCACATAATTCACAATTGCATGTGTATTAGGTCTCCGCAACAGACAGTATCTAACTGGGCCTTTCCATTTCTACACTATCAATATTAAAATACCCTACTCATGTGCAAGAGTAACAGGAATCGATAGGACAGCCACTTGCACCGCTACATAAATTTGTCGCTTTATCCGGTGAGTCATGCAGGATGGACAAGTAAAATCAGGCTGCCGCCGGAACATTCATTTGCAATTTCGTTCCTTCCTGTTATCTTCTCAATCTAAGAAATCGCTTTGTTAGATGATATTAATATGATGGATGCCAATCAAATAACTGACGCTAAAATAAGCTGTATTGCTGACGTTGCCTTGCCGTAACGCTGACTTGGTCATAATGGTGTTGCGCAGAGATTACGATTTACTAACTTCTATGTGTTATCTAGGTAAATATAACCATAGTAACTAGGTCCTCACCTTCATAAATCTCATTAAGTTATTAATGTTTTCTTTATATGACAGTGAAACATAATTTCAAAATGGATATCGTATTGCAGTTCATGTTGCTGATGATGACACCAGTGGCGGATTGCCAAATATCGAAAAAAGTTAAATTAACCTACCAATTATTAAAACTAGGTTAGTATTCAAGCCAGTACATGGCAGTTGCTAACACGCAAATAAATTGGGCACCAAAAAATCTAGCCAGAACGTTGAATAAATCAGGAATGGATGTTACTTAATCGATGTATAAAACCCATATATCTACGCGGTATTTAATTCGAAGTTCTGAAACCACTGAATCAGTTTATTTTATTCTTAGTTCACGAAGTAAAGTTTGTACGACAGACAGAAAACTTAAATTAGAATAAACGTCACAAACCATAATCGTTGCCTCTGGTTGTACCTGCATCAGTCCCCAGCGATTTCTGCACAAACGCATTCTGCTATATAACAATTACATAAGAGATTATACTTTCCGTTCATGCTGCCTTTGGTTTATCCTTCTGGTCACAACTGAACTAATTTGTTACTAGGTTCGCAACACCTAATACATACTTGCATTCTGCTGTTTTAAATTATTTACTAAATAGAGCGAGAAGTTCAGATATAGTTTTGGCTATAGGTAAAATAAATGCTCAGATTGGGCACTTAAGGAATTTAGGATCATCTGGTTGGCAGATATACCTTGAGCTCTATTCACAACAATAAGTCTGTACTATTGTTTGATAGCTGCGCGGAGCAAAGATTATATTTAAGTTGCACAAACCTAAGGAAAAGTGTAAGTCGTTGCGTCATGTGGTGTCCTCCAGCTCCCGAACAACGGTAGATTCAATTAGAGCATGTAGCAACCAGTTACAAGTGTGGTTGCATCAGCGATTGTCGCTCGTTTTGTATCACATACCGACTCATAACGCGAACCTCTCCGATGTAAATCTGCACTCAATGTTTCAGAAAATCAAACGAGAATAAACATCAAGTAGCTAAGCTAAATCGAACAGTCGTCTTTACAACAAAAGTATAAAGATTTTTATCGAACGACACAAACTGGTCTGGAAGGGAGAGTTTCAAAATTACTGTGTACGAATTTCAGATCCGCTAGTCACAATGCAGATACATCAATATGGCATTGGAAGCTCCCATAGTATTAGTTAGTGGATCTCTGAAAAACTTGTGTGGATTCTTGAAACTGGTTCCAACATCCTGCTAGCTTGGCTTTCATTATTATACGCGGAGCCAATAAAACAATGTATGCAGTCTCAACTTTGATATTGAATCCTATTTGCTCAGAAAGGCTGAAAAGGTGGAAGAAGCGTTCAATTCAGGTAACCGAAAATGTTTGTTCGAACATATTCCCGCAACAGGTCCGAAAAAATTAAACTTTAGTGAAATAATTATTGTAAAAATAACCCAATGATCTAAAACCTTTGGTGGCATGATAGGTAGAAGAAACTTTTTCTTAGTTTCGATCTCAGAAAGTAAGCCTGTATTAATAATGTTAAACGCTAATCTCAAGCACATTTTAGATGTCTAAACACGAAATACAATCCTAAAATTAACAAGGATGAAGTCCCTGATGTGCAGTTTCAGATCTTGTTCAACAATCATCATTATTATACACAACAATATATAAGCCATTAATAACTAACGTTTAATTTCTATATAACCATATGGAAAAAAGCAAAAAAGAAGAACAATTAAAAATAAATAATAATAAAAAAATAATTTAGACTAAGAGAATAATGCAAACTATATTTCTACATACCAAAATTATGGCCAAGTCAACTTCAGCAAAATAACTTTGTGGTTTTGTATGTGACACATCCTAAAAACAAGCAAACCCCGCAGCTAAATCTGCTCAACTAAGGGGAAGTTAAGAAGATAACACTTATACAAAACTGCAAAAAATTCGACATTGAGCCCGACTCGATGCCACATCGCGTAATGTTTCGAAGAAACACGATGTGTACGTGGATCCCATTCAGACAGGCAATTAGGTCACTTACCAGCCAAGTGAATTTGGTTTAGTTTCTGCCATATGAAAATCTGTCGTCGGGTGAGAGAACAGTGCTCTACTGGGCAATCGAATCGAGAGCATACTAAAAAACTTGAACGATACAACGCAGTTAATGGAGCCTAATTTGCCCATCTTACGAGGAGCAGTTGTTGTTCGATCCCAAAATACGTCTACATATTTCAGCGATGGTTGATCGCTGTTGGCAATCTATATGAACTACCATTCACAAACAACGGTGGCCGAATGTCAGTAATCGTTAAAAATCAACAACTCAAGAGTCAAACCTCACTAGTATGCAACGTACGAACAAATCTTTGTCAGTGCGTGATATTCAACTTTTTTATAAATGGCGAAGGTTGAAGAAATCTACTCTAACTTTCGCGATTCGCATGCTCATCTCGTCAGGTACATTGTCTGAGTTATTGATAGAGCTGCCAAGGTATGCAATTATGTCAACCATGTTTAGACCTAATCTCTGAAGTCGTAGAGTTTTAGTGGGTGGTCACAAATATGTATATTATATTTAGAGAATCCGAATTTCATAAATAAAAACGAAACAACGCCTCATAATCTATTTATAGTGACTTGAGCATAATCACCGTAGTCGAATAATATCACCATATAGTCTGCATAATCAAGATCAGCTACCCTATAGCACGGGTGGCTGATCGCAACCTAAACCTATTGAAGAACGTGGTTCCAAAACAGCATCCATTACAAAACTAAACAAATACGGGGAAGTGGACAGCCTTGACGAACATCACTGATTGTATAAAAGTTATGTTAATTTGATGCAGACAACGCGATCAGAAATTTTTGTGTAGAGCTCACGTATATATATAAATTGATGGGCATACCACATTCCGACAGAATATCCACAAGAACATTGTGATCCACTGAGTCAAATACACCACTGATGTCTAGATAGACGGCCACTGTGGGATGTCGATATATATATATATATATATATATATATATATATATATATATATATATATATATATATATATATATATATAAAGTTGCAAATATTAATCATACAGACTTGGCCTTCTCTATTGTGATTAATGCGGAGCGCTAGGACGAGGTTAGATAATCGAAGCACATAAACTAGATATGACTTGAGTTATGTTTATACCACAATGGTTATCACACAAATTAAAGTTGCTTTTTTCTAAGTTAGGAATCATAGTCGACTCATTTCAAGCAAGTGGTACGGTCTCCTCGTTCCATATAGTACGAAAAAGATTAGTCAACACTCCAGAAATAATATCGCTACCATCCTCAAATAATCCCGTACGTAAATCATCAGGACCTGCCGTCTTGCGATATTTAAGATATATAATTGCATCTCGTATTTCTTACTCTGATGGTTCTTCGGGAGCCTACGATTCCACATACAGTAATACTAATTTTGTCCATAGTGGATCTTCGTACACAATAAGTTCGAATTTTGACCATCTAGACTAGTTAACTTTCTATAATATCTTCGCATTTCTGTTGAAAAGACGGTTGCTCTGGTATGCTTGTACGAATAAATGCATTGTATGTGGTGTACAAAAATAAATTACAATTCTGGATGCAGCCACACCAGTTATAACTAATTGTTCTATGTTCCATTTGGGTTCACCGTTGTTTGGGACCTAAAGGACTTCACGTGGCGTAACGCCTCACACTACGTCAGAAGTTTGTGTTACTTAAATGTAATCTGTTCCGCGCATCTATCCGACAGTCGGAATAGAAATCGTCATTGCTGTCACCTATGCAGAAATCGTGGGACAAAATGCAGAAACAACAAAGAGGCAACGTGAAATAAGGTTTCTGACATTGATTTCAGTAGATGAATTACAAGCATTCCGCAAAAACGTCGGCTGTTTACAGGTAACCGTTCAGTTAAACAAACACCAGCTTTTGAGTTACGGAAAATAACGACGCCCTATTAACCAACTCCGTGAAACCAGAGGTTTGAAGCCAATAAAGCGTAGATAAAATGGTGCATCCACTTCGGTAATGCTTGTAGGATACACAACAAATATCAAATTAGCATTTATTCAACGTACATGCGAGCTTGTTATCCATTTTTTAAAAATGTTTGCACATCAAATGTGCTGACATTAAACCTTAATTTAGGTATAATTAATCGTATTTGTTTTTTACTATTTGCGATAATCAATCCGATATTGGACTCAGTAATATGATCAACATCACACTAGAATAAACTAAAAGTTGGCGGAACAATAAATTATTGCTCCAATAATTCAATAAGGCAAGGTGTTACATTGACGGATGGGTTACACAAATCAAAGCACGATTATCTATGACACTTGCGTAAGTTCCAATCCGCGAAAAGATACATGTAGAACAATTGTCTCGAATAACAATCAGGGTAAGAAGCAGGGAATACATATATCTGAAGCATAAAAAACTAAAGCACTACTGATCTAATTGGCATTCACCAATCTTTTTCGTACAATAAAGAGAAGATTGTGCCGGTTGTTTGGAGCAAGATGGACTCCAGACAACACCAATTAGTGTGGAAAATTTGCTGATCCCCAGGCACGTACGACAGCAGTCTTTCTAGACTTCAAGAGTGAATTTGATTCAGCGGATCGAATACTTCTATTCAATAATTTCGGAATGGTATGCTCACGAAATTTGTAAATAATACAAAACAAAAACAATTCAAGTCTCGTTAGGGTGTACAAGGAATTACCAAACCGCTGAACAATTAGCAGTCGTGTCAAACAAAGATTTCCATTTTCTCAAACTTTGTAATAGATTCGATTATGAACCATAATTTACGACATGTTCAAGATATAGATGTAGAATTTGTCGATACTTTATTATTGGGACATAGCCAGCTTGATGCCAGAAACAAGGTAGACAGATTATAACATGGAGAAAACAGTTCGTCAGCCAAATACAAATTGAGTAATTTAGGGATCAATCGTCAACCAGGATTGGATCTAAGGGCGCATTATCATTCTTTGTTTTTAATCCTGCACGATATGGCATCGAGCCAAGCTAAGCGGCGACCTTGTTTCAGATTTCTTTAAATTCTTTTCTTAGTAGAGCAGACATAACTGCGAATTTTGGTCGCGTCTATGAAGCGATACAGTGAAACCCGCGAGAAAGCTATATTGCCGCTGTCACTTTTCCTTAAAGCTGATTTGATCATACCAATGTGCGCAGAGGTCCAAATTGCCTTGTTACCTATGTAACTATTCACATCTTAGCTAAATCCTGCTTTTCATGAATCATTCACCATTAACTGTTCAACTTTATGATTTGTTTTACTTTCTATCATTTTAACTATTATTTCTACTCATTTTTAAAATTCATCTTGGTTTTTTGGCAGTGAAGCATCCGTTGTTACTAGGTTCGCAACATCTAATACATATTTGCATATATATATATATTAGTTCCTCGCAAAAAAACAGTATTTAAGCATCCGTTATATTGTTTATTGTGATGATGATGATGATGATGATGAGCACACGTAATATCACGAATGGTGGAACTCACACAGCTTTTTCTGTTTATACGATAACAATTAAGCCCAAGGATAGCTTACACATCAACTCATGAAATGTGATGACTTTAACCCGCACCCTGGTCAGTCTTGCATAACTGCAGAATTGTAAAATCACATTGTTCACAATTTTTTTCTTCAGAAACGTTGAGCTACTTTAAAAACACATTCGTGACTAGCACACAGCAAAAGGAAATTTTTCACTATCATCGATGTTAGTTGGGATGCTTTCAGCTATTTAGCATTACATCCAAAATTTTACTTGACTGAAGAGCTGTACAATTATTATTTAAGTCAATGTTGCGATCTTAATGTAAACGCCAGTCTCTTGTACATACGTTTTCCAGTATAAAATAATCATTGCATAATGTAGAAATAGCAACTAGCCAATTATGTCGCACTGATGCTAGTCGCCAAAGAATATGTCTACCTTGGTACTCATAAAACATGGGACGCATCGGCTCCTGTTGAGATGTCTTGTTTCAGTTCCCTATACCTAAACGGACAAAATTCAGTGTCTTCAAGTCAATTATATTTAGTTCGAAAATGGCTGTTAGGCATGGGGGAAGTCTGACTGTATCCCCAACACCAAAACAGATTTCATAAGAGATGAATAATCTTGGTTTGTTTAGATCACTTGCAGCTATTCGAGTAATTATTTCGCATTGACTTTTAAATAACATAACGCCTTATATTTCATTGTAATACTGACTGAACTCAGATTTTTTTCAATTCTCAAACAGTCGATTAAAATTTCAAAATAGAAGACACAAATTACGAAAAAATGTATGCATTATTATTTACTCATTTTGTAGCAAATTATTTTAAAAATTAATTTCAAAGCAAATTGTGAATGACTTTATTCGCATTTTATTTTATCTTTGCTTCTATTCGCATAAGTATAGGATCGTTTTCCAAAATAACTTGGTTTAAAAAATTGGAGTAGGTTCTTCATGTGGTATCGGGATCTACTGATGAGTAAAAACAAATTTCGTGCTTCAATAAGAATACATCTTTTCTTCGCGTTGGCTTTTACATTTTTTCATTGTCTCATACAAAACAACATGTCAATAAGTATGCATGTGTTAATGCAATGTTAGTTCCCCCTAACCTAGAACATGTAAATCACAAACGCTTATTTTTTCGACCGGAGGCTAAATGAATACAAATTGATGCACAGTTTGTGCAAAACTGGACGCAGCACAACAAATTATACTTAGCTCAGGTTCTTAAGAGACAGACTGAAATTTAAACTTGTAGACTTGTAGACAGTATAGTATCGCTAAAATTAACTTACGTATCATGTGAAAGATGGCATCAACACTGCGAATATGCGATAAGAATGCGTTGCCTAAACCTTGGCCTTCACTTGCTCCCTTCACCAACCCGGCAATGTCAACTACATTTAAGTACGCTGGAACACGACTAAAATTTCATTAAGCAAATATACACTTAAAATGAGAAAAATGACATAAATATATTTTAATCATTTATTATGTGACAAAAATGAAATGATGCAACTTCAAATCTTCCGCAAAGCCGAAAATTGATCTTTACTCTATCGCCGAGTAAGTCAGCGGCCTGCCGTCTAAAACCTGGCAGACAGCAATACTGAGCTCATTGACTTCCGATTAACCACAAATTCTATATTCGTCGCCTTTCAGCCAACTGGTCATTACAACCTGACTTATTTACTGGAAATTAAGCTCTACCAACAATCTGTGCAGTTCATCTACTTTGTTAAGCAGCAATGCTCCACAGTTGTTAATTGAGGAATTTAAAGTAAAAAAGTAGTAAAACCTTAAATCAGGCTATGAAATGCACGCATATATTAAAATTCGCGTTGTTCAATAAAATCTTCGAACGTATTACTTGGATGCAACAGTTCCCTTGGTTGTGAAAACAGTGATCTTTCACATCAACCATATTGTATAATTGTCCAATGCACCAATTATTATTGTACGTTTACAAAAGTGCTGAATTCATATTAGACTATCCAAACAAAATCAAATAGCTTCTATAAGCATATCCATAATGTTATTACTTAGAAGCCTTAAATCGCTCAAACAATGCCTAACTTATTATTAAAGTAATAAATAAAATAGAACCCATTTGTCTTAAGCACAGATCGTACAAGACAACAACTTCTATTTGCAGCCGCACTTCAAAAAGACGAGTCCTTAGCGATTTCACGAATTATAATTTGTTATTGAGAATATAGTATTTCGAGTTCCATCCTGTCCAGAATTTCCGGAAGTTGGTACTTTAGGCATGATCTGCAGTCGACTGCAGCATAATTCTCTTCTTATTTTTCCCCATACTGATATCTTCAAATAGCACCACAAAGAAGTTTTGGTCATAACTGAAAAAATATTTGGTATTGTTAATTTGAATTGAAAAATAAATAATGTAATAAAGAATAAGTAGTTATTCGGCAGAATTCCACTCGACTCTGATAGATGGTGCTTTATATACTACGTTTTGTAAGTCAAAAATAATTAATTGGTAAAAATTCATACATAATGACAATTAACAAGAAACGGTAGATACAAATGCTGAAACACAATCACGTACACACAAACGAGTCACTTGTTTATGCTATAATAATAATGCACAAACTTCTGTCTATTTGACGGATTAAGTAATATGCAACCAACTGTTTCCGCAAGGCGAAACACATTTTTGTTTATAGCTTTGACAACAGCCTGGAAATTTGCCTAATTTGGAGTGCGATATCTTATAAGCAATGTGTGCGGCTACTGCGATAAGTTTTCTTTTACCAGCAATGTTTATTCAAAAATGCTCTTAAATTTGCTTCTTTCGTAATCTGTCAATCTTGCCTGACGAGCACTATCTGTGTAGGTAACAGTGAACAGAGATTCCATTAGCCGAAACATGTCTCTCACGTTTCGATGATTGCTCCCATTCCGTCACTCGCCATTTAATATTACGTAATACTACGTAGTTAAACCAAACTCGAGGCTTCAGATGAAGCAGAATCATGATTGTGAACCATTAGATTCGACAAGTCATGCAACCATTGCTGGGCTGAACACCGAATGCTATGAATTTATATTACTGCACACAGCTTTATTATTATAAGTTGCGTCTGTCAACTTTGCCCATATTGGAATTTCAGGTCAAAACTTTTAGTCGTGTGTGGGCATTTGATCGTCGTTGTATGAAAAGAAAAGAACACGTTTGCAACAACGAACAAGGATTCGACACCCGTGGGCATATACTGGATAGGCCAATAAGTGCTTCACACAGGATCAGCAAATAAAGCTTCATCAAATGCGCGGGCTGCCACATTTTATATTAATTAGTTATCCATCGCCCATTGGCGGTTACGTCAACAATATTCAAACTGGATAGTATATGTTCTTGTATTGCTGTTCGTAATAAGGACAATCTATATAAAAATGCAAAAAGTTAACATTTGTGACAGCATCAAAATTAGCTAGGCGAAATATCCAATCAAGAATGTATGCAACACTACTAATGTGAGAGGCGCATACCATATTTTCCTTTATTTATATACTCATTTTGTTTCGATCCTCTTATGATCATCATGGAATGTTTAAACGCGTCAGTAGGTGTGACTGACAGTAATTGTCAAGTTGCACGACGGTTTAGATACAAAGGCATTGGCGCTTATCTCAAGCTCTAAAACTTTATTTGTAGAATTGATATTACCACCCGCGCAATCAATGAATGTATAATTGTATAATACATCCACGTTACTTGTCTACAGTATAGCATAATTGCCTTCATCGGGTCACATTTTAAGTCTGGCATAATTCATAAATTCGAAAGTGATCTAGCCAGCATATCTTTTATGTTGCAGAAAAGACCTAAGTCGATCGGCTTACAACCTGGTTCTCGAAAGTTTTACGTACTGATAACTATTTTGCTAAGAAAAATAATGATTCCTTTAAAGTGCTAACAGATTTGGGTTCTGGCTTTGAGCGGCGTTTGATTATACTGATTGCCTGTGGTATGAACGTCAAACTAAATAAAAATGCTCGATAAATGGAGCCGTAGTAAATAAGATCCTCACTGAAAATAGCTATGACGATGGCATGAAGATAAAAAATCTCAACCGTAATCGTAACTACGTTACGGGCAACTCAATTTCCCAGCACCCGTCCAAAGGACGCATCGATGTGACCCATGTAGATAGGACAGTGACAAGTCATCGTAATCAGATTCAATACATTCTCTTAAGCAGATGATGTTTGTATTCCGCACAGGACACGGAAATAAATTGAGGGTGTTCTTATTGGTTAAGTAATGGATCCGATCACAATCTTTTGACCGCCAAAATATAATTGAAATTCCATTTCATGCAATCATCCATACACCATTCGTATATCCAGGTACTGAAAACGAATACAAATTTTTAAAATACCCTTCAGGGACGCTATGGCTTCTGTTAAGCAAACTGTAGCTACTGATAATCGTGCACTAAAAACATCCCGGACACTATAAAGGAGCAGTTTAAGCTAGCCTCGACTAAAACTTGAAAACATGTTTCCCATCTCTACCAACATTTTTTTTCAAAACGCTGCATCCGAACAATGATTCCTAAGGTTCACTAGGAATATTGTTCCAACCACTTGAAGAATGAAGAACAACATTAGCTTAATGTTGCTAATGAGTTGGGAACAGCATCGAAGTGAATCAGCTTATTTGAAATGTACGCTCAGATCCGACTCATCAGCAAGGCATTATGAATGCCATCAGTTTTTGAAGCGCAGCTCAACAATAACTTTCCAAAATATCCAATTAGTAAAATAATTCAAACTGCGTGGTTAGCGACGAAATGACCCCGTAGAATTGAGATGAACATCAAATCTCCAACATTTAATGTTATGTAAAATTTGGCGTTCTCGTGAGGGACCACAAAGATACTTAAATAGATGGATTCATCTCTGAACCTTTCAATTTTTCTGGAACACCAGTTAGAGGATCTGCACAAGCCAATTTTCGCAATCAGGAAAAATCCACAACAAACGAATAGAACTTTGTCATAGTTATTCGCATTCAAACAAATTACACTAGCACTCCCACCTATTGTACTGGCATCAATTTTCTTTGTGCTGCACTAAATGTGGTCACGACTATTAACCTCAAAAGAAATCACGAAGATCCCAATCAGATCATGCCTACCTAGACAGGGTTTCCATCAGAAATGGCACACATGCGCTCCCGGTATCAGCAGCTCGTCATCGTTTCTTTTTGTTGGACTACTCAGCCGCTCTTGATTCTGTCTTAATAACGGCGTACCGAAACAAACATGAAGGCTGCTCGAAGTCTCGCAATGGCTCATCGGCTAGTGTTTGCACTATTGAGTCTCTCAATGGTGTGCGATTGCTCCTAATCCATCACCAGGAAAAGGAAAAAACCCTGCTAGTAGGGGAAGTTCCATTGCAAAGGCTCCCAGATATGCCTTTAAAAGGCATACTTAAGGCAAAAGCACAAGATGTGACAAGATCAAGTAGCACCGATACAGAAGACAAGAGAGTCAGTCTTCCTAAGCGGAGATCTGGAAAACATTGCCGGATTATCCAGCAACAAATTCATTATTAAAAATGAATTATCTGGACTGGAGTTTCTTATCGATACGGGTGCTGAAGTAAGCATAGTTAGGTCAGACGTGATGGAAGCAGATTGCCCCACATTTGATTATCAACTATGGGCCGCAAATGGTAGTCCGATAGGAGTCAAGGGTATGAAAGAAATGTCGGTGACATTAGGCCAGAAATCTTCTTTTACATGGAACTTTCTCGTAGCAGATGTCAAGGACCATATCATTGGGATGGATTTCTTGACACACTTCAAACTGACATCAGATCCCAAGGCTAGGGCTATCACAGAAGGCATAGAGGTGTTAACACATACTGAGTCTAATACATCGGAAGTTAGAAAAGTCTACACTATATATTAGGAATATCTAAATCATCATTTAACGAACCACATCTTATATAATAATCTAAATATCCATATATTTTATATAAGCAAACATGTGAGTTTCTTAATGACAAAATCAGTCAAATAAACTTTGGTTAACATTTAACAACCTACTTATACGTCTATGTATTCAAACCATATATATATTCAGACATACGTCTACACACAATATATATTATGCATATCGACATCAACATAAGCAACCATGTGAGTTCCTTCTAAATATTATACGAATGTTTAATCATTACTATGTACATTTTTATTCGCATTAATGCTAATCAACTTAGTTAGTCCAGGTGTTTATTAGCCTTAAAGACTATTTAGCAATATTTTCTGTTGACTTACAGAGCCAATGTATATTTTTGTACTGTATTTTAGGCTATCCACGATCATAAGCGTTATAAAATGTTTAAACGTGTTTTCCTTTTGGAAATTTTGTTTTCGTTTTAATTAACTCATGAAATAAAGGTCATAATGGCGTCGAAGTTTAATCGCATTATAACCATTTATTTGAACGACCATATGTTGTGCGGCCGGTGATATCTATTTAAATCATTGTTGCGATCATGATATAAACACCTTACACATTATGGACATACATTTGTCATTTTAAAATAAGCATTGTAAACTGTATAAAAGGCAATTCATCCAGTTAGCAAGTCGATATTATTAAACCATGAAATATAATGCTTAATTTAATTTTCTTTTGATCACTTGAATTATGCTTTACCTGAATTTATTTACATTTCCTTTTGTACGAACCGTTTGATATTAAGATCTCGTAGAATTATATCTCAAAGTCTATCGCTATGAACCTTATCCAGCAATCGCTGTATACTGCCCTAATGCTTACCCAAATTCGGGTAACGTGCAACCAGCTACACAGACATCGAACAACTGGTGACCAATATCTCGGGTGTCTAGCGGCTTTGTTTAATAACCTTGCTATATCCAATTTGTGAACACACTTACAACACCAAACCGATAATTTATCAATGGGGTTGCAAGAGTTGCTTTGCGCAACAATAGCGAACGAAATCTATTTATGTGGTCCCCTATTTCGGTTTTCTAAAGATCAGCTGGTCTCTGATATTATCACGACATTGGTGGGCAATTTTCACCATCTAACAAACTTGTTGATAAGTATCGTGCGTTCGGACTAGCTCCTTACATAAGTCGTCAGAATGATGAGCTTCATTCACTCAAATCTCAATACTCCATAGGTTATATGTGGACTGTAAAAGAACACTAGGTCGCCCATTCCTAGTGATGGTTTTTATTCAGAGTTTTCCTTCTCCTAGATAGTCTGCCAACCAAGGCTGATGAGCACTATCTGCCCAGATGCCAGTGGCCAGAGTTTCCTTCAGCAGCCGAAACTTGCCCTTCCGCAGAGTTAAGTACCTCGGGTGGAGCAACTAAAAGAGAGAAAAATAGTTAATTGGAGGCATACTTTGAGATTCTGCATTGTCCGATCCTATATGAATAAGCCTCTCCCGTTTACAATCAACACATTAGATCTAAATCCACTCCGTCAAGCCAAACCCTACCTCGCCGTCCCGGTCGGCCCTGTAGAGTAACTTATACCAAAAGACCTCTACTGGCCTTCAGTGCCGGTCCGAAGTCATTGCTTCTAGTGAATATCATGACTGATGCGGTGACCCAAAAACCATCCTCTGCAAAAAATAAAGCAATCCGCCATGTTCCTGGTGCGCCAAAACCTAACGACTCTGGGGTTGATCGTGCCTCAGAATTTTCTCCCACGATACTCCTACCCACCAACCTCACCAACACCTTTTAAGATAGTGAAAACGCGTCTGTGAATTGCTTTCGTCTCGTAGTAAAGCTAGCCTTTTATCAGTGGTATTACATCTCTCAAGCAGCTCAAGGCCTACACAACCTCTCTCGTCCGACGTTCAAAAACTTTAAATCTTCGACCTGCCCGACAACAGCTGGATCAAAGAAAGTCCAGATTGATGATGACAGTTTGTCTATCATAAACAGAAAAACCAAACTCATCATTTCACATTCGCGCTCCGACCGCTATTGTAGGCCTCCCGCTCGCCTTTCATCTCTCTGAAACTTTCCCAACAACCTTTATCAATTGCACGGCATACACGCACCAAAGATAAACTAGCTGCGAGCATCTCTCTTAAAATGAGCTATGTATATAACTATGCCACAAGCATTATCTAACTCAGCTCAGTATGTGCATACATGTTTAAACATGGTTGTCCTCTACCAAACAAAATGATTACCTTTTCGTCATCATCGGAAATACTTCTTTTCGACGCGGCAGAGCTGTTGACTGTTCCAGGTTAGCTGTATGAGTCCGATCCCCTCTCATGCCTAAGTGTCTGACGATCTGAAATTCATTGCGTTTCAGTCAATGAAACAAGACGAAGACCTACTTGTCTGCGTTTCCTATAAGCCTCTTGAAATTTAAATTACCGATGTAACTTGAGGTTTCAAACTTTTGTCCATACTATATGCGCAACTTTCTGAACACTACAATGTTGTTGACTGGAAAAATTCTGCATCAGAAAACAATCCATCGTTATAGTTTTTCGCTGGAAATTTGCTGAACCAATTCGTGTACTTTCCTTCGCGAAATACCGAAAAACTCGATTGTGTCCTCTTCAGTAAAGCGACCGATGTTTTAAAGTCGTGACATTTTCCCTAATATTAACCACTTTCAAACATATTTCTTATCTTCCTCTTATATTCCACCGCAAGGGATACTATACAAACATCCAGACGTTTGCTTGATTCAGAATAGTTAAGCCGACTCTGTGATGCAGTTATCTGGAGACTAATAAATCCTAAAAAACTTAACTTCCTCTCTTTTCCGCGTATTTAACTCTCAAACACCCCGCTTATCACATAGCATTTCCAAGTATCATTTAAGAGTAATCTGTTTTGTATACGAGGTCTATGAGCCTTTTGGTAGTCGAATTCCTCTCAATCTCGCCACTCATATTCATGCGAAATTTTACCTCCTAAATCCAATTCAACCATATCTTTACTAACATTTACCATTTTCCAAGACCACAAACGTTTTCAACGTACTACCCGCGGAAATAATAAAATCACTACCGGATGAATATAATAAGGCAGTTAATTTAGCATTTCTTATAAATTAACCAAAGCTAATACGGAATGGAAGCGGAACGTGCTCTCCACGCACCAGTAATGCGCCTGGTGTTTATACATCATACTTATTTATCTTGACCCGGCGCTAGTGATCAAACAATAACTAGGATCCCCCCGGCCCATTCGCCCACATAATCCTTTCAAATACTAATAGCGCTTTTTTCTATTTAGTTTTTCACCAGAATCCGGAAAAACAGTCTACCATAAGCTATCTCCTGAGTTCATCACCAGGAATGCTACAAAAATGAAGTGCCCCTGATGCACTAAAATGAATTTCCAAATTCTTCTGAGAATCGAGATTGCGTCCATTTTTTAAGAATCTATTCTAGTCAATCTTATCTTAGTCGAAGATCCCTGTTTGTATTTACTTGGGCTTTGCAGGACTCTTCTTACCAATCTTATATCAGCCATATTGCTATCTTTATTGGCAAACAATGGTAATTCACTGTTTCACTCACTTTTAATTAATCCTGATTTTCAATTGTCGTCCAGATGGTCTTTCTTGCCAAACAAAAGATATCATCAATTATATTTGCTAATACTATTTATTAATGCATCAACGAATAAACCAAAAGGATACTAACAAAACAATATTCACTAATGAATCACATTCATATATTAATATGTTCTACTTAGTTGGTAAATATAATAAAATAATGCGTTAATATATTAAAACTATAGTTCTTTGAAAAAAATTACCTAGCGGGTTTATGATAATCACAGAGCCAGTCGAATCTTTCGTCCGGTACTGTTACTCTACCTAAGGCAAAATTAAAAAAATAACATTACTTTCATTAGGGTTAATCGTACAGAAAGGAAAATTTTCCGCCGCGACAGCACTTTTCGTCAATATATTAAAAAACGAGGATTTCCTTAAAGTAAATATAGAAAAGTTACCCCACATTGGGAAGTCCAACTATTCCACATTTCAAATTAGTGCCTATACGTCCTAAAAGAACCTTCGGTTCCGCAGATGCATCCTTTTTCTTCGACATTATACCACGCGAATAAAAAAGTGCTTAAAATGCGCGGTCGCAAAATTCACCATAAATAAAATGTTGTAACGACACAAATCTGTAACGACACAAATCAATCGGTGACATATTGCGTAAATAAAATTCAAATCTATTTACGTTGCACCAATGAGAAAAAAGCAAATTGCCGTTTAACCACGTTAAACGACGTTTAACCAATAGTATGCAAGCACACATTGCATGCTATTTAAGCACGGTAATTTACCATGCAAGTCAGTTGTGACATTTGCATTCTACCTGCTTCGCGTATTTGCTCGATCGGCTGTCAGCGCATATTGCACTTTACCGGTTGTCAATCCCTACTCGTCTTGATGCGAGATACCAGAGAGACGAGCCAATTGAGTGCAGGACCTGCATGACACCATACACAACGCGATCACAGCTCAACCACGGGAGCCACAGCTCAACCAGAGTCCACCCAAGGCTCTAGGACATCTTCACTTCGGAAGACTTCAAGTGAACGTATTACCTGGCCCTCTTAAGGGCCCCCATATCAGCAACTAATCTCTATTCAGAGCACCTTAACCGAGTTTGTAACGTCGTACGGCATTTACTTGAAGCCGGGGCGTTTACAAAATTGGCGACCGCGCCAGGATAGTGATTATTGTTCTGATTTTTTTGGTATAAATAAAATTGACTTCCTTTTTCATTTATTTGGGATAAATCGTGGTCATCTGTTGAATTTTTTGGGTATATATATATATATTCGTGAATTTGTGGTGTGAGCATTCAAAGGCTAACGAGGCCTCTGTTCGTCTTCCCTAAAGGAAAATTTCAAATTTTGGAAGCAGTGTGTTATTCTTGCTGTTGAAAATAATAATTCATTGGCAACGGGCCCTTGTTTGTCTCCCCTACGGGACAATTTCAATTTTTGGAAGGAGTGACGCTGTTCTGTGTTGAAATAATAATACATTGTCATCAAAGGCCATCGGGGCCTCTGTTCGTTTTTTCCTTTTGTACTGGACAATATCAAGCAACAGTGGAAGCTGTTTGTGGGTAAGCGTTTCGTTATATATTTATACATTTATATATACATTTTCATATTGCTTATAAATTTATGCTTTTAAGATCCCGTAAGATTGTTAAAATGTCAGGTCCAATTTTAGATATTGATGTTCCTGTTTGGGATGGAGATAGTGAGCTATTTTTTATGCGCGTAAACTCCGCTTTCTCCCCGTTTCCTGATTATGACAGTCATCAAAAACTGTCAAAGGTTTTTGCTAAACTACCTTCTGAAATGCAGCGACGGATTTATCCTAAGCTTGAGGCCATTAGGAAGCTACCTAATCCCATTTTGGGCCTACAAAACGAGGTAGAATCCTTGCTTGGGCCCACAGAGACTGAGCAGATAATAAACAAATATGCGCAGTTAGACATGCCAAACCTTGGCCCCATCGAAATACTGAGGGAATTACGGAAACGTTGGTATAAAACCAACATTTCTGACCATGAGGCTAAGGTTGTTTTTATTAACAATCTTCCACAAGCATTAAAACTCTTTGCCAGACAGCTTCCCAACACTCTCTCTATAGATGACTTATCTGAGAGATGTGAGTTAGAATATAGGGTTTTGGAACCCAAAGTGAATCCATCATCCTTTTCTTCACCCCGCAAGATGATAGAATCTCCTCCTTAGAGAGAACAGTGGCGAACATGGCCAAAGTTCTAGAAGGATTGGCCATTACCAAATCCGAGATAAATCAAGTGAATGCTCGACCAAAATTCGTTTCCAAGTCAAATTATAACGGTAGGCGGCGATCGAGATCTCCGCAATCATTTAATAAATATGCTCCAAAGAACTGGTGTTATAACCACCAGAAGTTTTTTTATGCTTGCCAAGTTTGTCTTTGTCGTTCCGAAGAATTTCCGAATGAGTGTCAATTTCCACAGCTGACGGAGAGGACAACAGACCACAGGCACAAGGGTGCATCAGTATCGGGAAACGTCTGGCGCAGGAAGTAGAAGACCGTACTTTCTGCACATCAGCGGCATCAACGGCGCTACAGGGAAGAAGCCAACTACAATCCGACATCCCTGTCGACTCTTTTCGTCCACGCCGAATTTTTCACATGGAGAACCAAACGGACAACGCCGGTCGCAATCACCAGCCTACTTGTTTGCATGACCCGGCCAAACAGCCGAACGAGCTTCTGCACCTTCTTGATTTCAAAACTGGCGAAGAGTTCATCGTAGACACAGGTACAGCAGTCTCAGTTCTCAAATGTGATTCAATGGCCGAGATGTCGCTAGGCGTTCTTCTCGCAACAGCTACAGGCGAGCCCATACCAACTTGTGGCTGCCAATACCGCACACTCAACATAGGTCTACGACGTGAATTTTCCCACAACTTCATCATTGCCAAAGTCTCACATAATATAATAGGCCTTGATTTCCTTCTGAATTTTCGGCTCATTGTTGATTTTGCCAATCAAAAAATCATCGACCCCTCCACCGGACTTGAGCAAAAATTTTGGACACTTGTCTCCGAGCGTTTGGAGTAACAGGTCATTCAGCCAACCCCAGTGCATCATTCAGCAGAGATATCAGCAGCTCTTCGAAAATACAAGTCGCTTTTCGATCTTAACAAGTCAGAGCTACGAGTCTCCAACATGATGCACCATATCGTAACAGAAGGACAACCTATTGCACTCAAGAAGCGACCACTGGCCTTTGCTAAACTGAAAGCTGCCAAAAAAGGATTCTCAAGGCTTTTGGAAGAGGGAATCATCAGACCATCGAAAAGTTCATGGGCGTCACCACTGCACTTAGTCTCCAAATCAAACGGATTGTACAAAGCCTGCGGAGACTACCGTAAGTTAAATTCAGTGACAAAATCTGATGCATATCCTATTCCAATTATTAACAATTTACTTGAAAAACTCAACGGCGGCAATTTCTTCTCAGTGATTGACCACAGACAAGCCTACCCGGTAACACCAGAGGATATCGAGAAAACTGCAGTCATCACTCCATTTGGCCTTTTCGAATATCTTTACATGTCTTTTGGACTTAAGTGTGCTACACAGACATTTCAAATATTCATGGACAATATACTTCGCGACGACTCTGCTTATTGTATGTCATATCTCGATGACATAATGGTATTCAGTCCAGATTTAGAATCTCATGCGAAGCATCTACGAAATGTCCTCTCACGCTTATCCAACCACAGACTCAAGATCAACTGTGACAAGACGCAGATTGCAACTACATCCGTGGACATTTAGGGCATCGTATCACGCCCCAAGGTATTCAACCGTTGCCATCAAAGACGAATTCAATCAAGAATATCAAGTCATCAAGGACTGTTATCGAGTTGCAAAAATACTGGGAGTACTAAACTATTATCGCAAGTTCCTTTCGGGCCTTTCAAAACAACTTTATCCTTTGTGTAGGCACCTGCGGAACCGAAAAGAACTTAACAAGAATTCCATCATTGCTTGGTCATCCGAAGACGAGGAATTACTTCGACCCGCCATCAACTCGTTAGCAAATGCCGCAATGCTTAAACATCCAGATTTTCAAAATACATTTCAACTCACAAATGAGGCTTCTGAATTTGCTATTGGACCGACGTTGGAACAAGAGATCGACGGAGTTCGGAAGCCTGTCAGTTTCTACTTGCGTACTCTCCAACCAGTAGAAACGAGGTACGACACTTTCGGTCGAGAACTTCTCGCCATCCACGACGCAGTGCCCCATTTTGTCAGCACCATTGGCAGTAGCAGATTTGTTGTTTTCACAGATCATGCACCATTAGTTAGCGCACTTTGAAACGCAACTTCATCTATCGTCAAGTACCCTGCCAGAGTGGAAAGACAACTTTCACGTCTAAGCAAATGGCAATTTGACATCTTTCATGTCAAGGGCAAACAGAACTTCATTGCAGATGCCCTTTCCAGGCCAGACGTCCCTCTATAACCACCTTCGCCTTCACCATTTACCGTCAAATCCGTGACATTCAGTAAACCTGCACTAACGCCAACCCTCCTGCGAACGGAACAACGCGGTGACATTCACATTCAAAGATCAATAGCCCGTCACCCAACCAAGTTCATATGCCGTCTGTGGGAAGGCTTACCAATTGTTTACTTCACGGGTACGCAGCCCAACAAGCCAGTTCTGCCGACCAGCCTTCAGAGAAAATTTTTCGATTCAATTCACTCAATTTCTCACCCAGGAAGCCAAGCGACTGTCCGACTTCTTACAGATCGTTTCTGGGGTCACAGACTTAGGCAGAACGTTAAACGATGGGTCTCAGAGTGTGCTTTTTGTCAGAAAAACAAGATCACACGACACACTCGTTCTAAGTTGCAACATTTTCGGTCTACTTCTCGCCTAGCCATCGTCCACATCGACATAGATCATCTGACAAAGGTTCAAGGTTTCAGCTATCTTCTAACTATGATCGATAGATTTACACGGTGGCCTGCGGCATTACCTCTTGGCACCATTTCTGCAGACGAAGTAACTAACGGTTTTATCTCTGCATGGATATCCAATTATGGTGTTCCCAATGAGGTCATCACGGACAGAGGCACTTGCTTCTCATCTGATCGTTTCAAAACCACCTTGCGGTACATGGGATGCATCTTACGCCAGACGACTGCCTACCATCCCCAAGCTAATGGTATGGTAGAGAGAATGCATAGGGAACTCAAAACTGCTTTAGCATCCTCGTCCATTAATGGCAACTGGGTCGATGCACTACCTTTAGTTCTGCTTGCCATGCGTTCCCGTACTCGTGAATCCATTAAAACGTCTGCATCACAACTCTTGTATGGCATGGATCTACGCCAGCCTTTTCAGCTCCCACGTCTACTACCGGCACAAGATGACCCACAAGACGAAGCTACCCGCCTTCGACTTCATTTCGGTAACATGTCTGAACAGCAGCCGAGACATACGCCTCGTCCAGTCTTCGTTCACCCACAGCTCCACAGCTGCAAGAGAGTACTCGTTCGCAATGGCAATGCAGTTGCACCACTACAACCAAAGTATCGCGGTTCTTACCCGATTTTGCTCAGACAACCAAAATACTTCATTATTATGCAAGGCGCTACACCGACATCAGTAAGCATAGAAAGGTTGAAACCGTTTATCGAACCGCCTGATCCTGAGAGCGTTCAACCTTCTACACACGTCTCAGGCTCCATCTGCTCACAATCTCAATAGCCTGCTTTGTATAACGCGTAATTTATATTTTTTTAACATTAACATTACGTATCAAAATTTTTTAACCTTACGTTATTTTTCGCATTTGTCTCACGTGGCATAACCAGCTGTTCTTCGCTAACAATTGCGCAGCATTTTTGAACAGTTCTTTGGTATTATGCCATCTCTGAGGCAATGTTCGTGTACATATTTTTATGCAATTACCTTTGATTTTAATGTATATATTTTTACATTATAATGTATTTCTCACACATGACATCACACAGACTTTTTTGGTATGACCACCTACTTGGAGCTAACGCTTTCGTGTAGCAACACTAATTAGTTATCAGCTTCATATCATGGTACAGGCAACTTTCAATGCATGTCTCAACTTCATCAATTGCACTAAGACCACTCTACAAATATCATGACCACAACGTCGAACACTCACTCTAGCTCCTTTGGTCGTATATAAACGCATTGACGATGATCCAACCTGCCTAGGTTTTAACTTAAACCTGGCAAATTCAGAGGCGATTTTTCTCGAAATCTTCACGCTGCGACTCCCAAATCTTATACTGCTCTATTGTGCCTCACGCGGTATGACCGACCACTAGAGCTAACAATTTGTGTAGCAATTCCTAGTGGTTACCTGGCATCATATCATTGTTGAAGCAACCAACAAGCATATTTAAGCCCAGCATTTATGGTTCATCATATGTTTGCTTAATTCTGTTAGAACTCTGTCATACATTTCTTATCTAGCCTCACAGAGAGGAATTTTGTTTTGTTTTTTTTCAGAGAGGAAAGTGTTGTAACGACACAAATTAATTGCAGACATATTGCGTAAATTAAATTCAATTTGATTTACGTTGCACCAATGAGAAAAATGCGAAACTTGCCGTTAACCAATAGTATGCAAGTAGACATATATTACTATGACATGGCTATTTAAGTACGGCAATTTACCATGCAGTTCAATTGTCGCATTTGCCTTCTGCTTAGCGTTACGTGTACTACTACTTTACTTTACTGCGGCTGACTCCTTTTGGAGGATAAGCCGGCTCCATTGATATTCATGGAGTTTCTTGGGAATTTGGTACAAGTGCGTGCTGTTGGCTGGTTATTGGATAGTCTTCACCAACAATTGGCAACATCCGTGACTCATATTGTTGCGGTACAACCAGCGAGACGAGTCAATTAATGCAGAACTCCAACGAAGTTTTCCACATCGAGATTACAACGCAACAACTGAAGGAACCACAGCCAGAGTCAACCCAAGGCTCTAGGACATCTTCACAATCGGCATTTGCCGGAGAACGCACGTCCAAGCCCTGTTAAGGGCCCCCATCAGAACAAAAACTCTATCCATAGCATCTTAACCAAGTTTGTAACGTCGTACGGCATTTACTTTAAGCTGGAGCGTTTACAAGAGATTTTTGAATTCAAATAAATAACTACTTTTAGTTTTTCTCATCTAATACTAGCTTGTCAGTACTTTTGACTAACATTTTAAACACAACCTTACACTGAAGAAACGTCTTTTTACAACCAATAAAAGCAATCCAACTTGTGTCACATAATGTATTGCTATTTTGCTTGATGGTTTTCGATAACATATCTTTGGTCTTCTTTAAGATCATCAACGAAAGTACATGAAGATAGACCAATTAGACATGTACAATGTATTTATAATAACGTCTACTTGTCATCGTATGTAACATTGCAATTCATTTTGGTTATTGTATTGTTTAAAAAATTTAGTTCGTGCACTTTTATGGATTGAACATGTTATTTCGCGCAACCTATATTATTTTCTTTACTTGTCTCATTTCGGAAAGCTATGGATCCATGCTACCGGTATTTATTTGGCATGGTATGGGTGATAGTGGAGCTGGCCCTGGTATTGTAGCCTTAGGAAAAATAATTGAAAGAGAAATACCTGGTGCAAAGTCATTCACATTCATGACAAGTTCATCGAAATCTGAAGTATGTTTAATAAATGTTGCATTCATTATGTATTTGATTTTTCGATATTTTCTTAAAGCCATATTGCGTGCGGAGCATAAATGTAATGTTACAGTCTTAACTTTCTAATGTTAAAAGCAAATTTTTGATGTTTACTTTTGCAGTCTTCGAGTAATTTAGGTTTTGGGTGTTGCTTTCTACTATATCTAATGTAGAAAATTTGAATACGAAATCGTAGAGCAATTATAATTTAACTATTTTCTACGCTAATCTTGTAGTATATAAGCTTGTTAGTTTATGTGCACTAATGCGTATCCGTTTGTGTGTAAGTTTGGAGGCCCTTTGGTCACTACCATAATAATAATAATAATAATAATAATAATATTATTAATAATAATAATAATAATAATAATAATAATAATAATTATTATTATTATTATTATAATAATAATAATAATAATAAAAAATAATAATGTAGAGGCTCTTTGGTCACTACCATAAGAGAGCCTCTGAGATGCCAGGCCCGGACAATCCATATATGCGGTATGATCATCTAATTTGGAACACTTAAGTTCCTTGTGAACCAAATTATCAGTTGTCCTCAAAATTTAAACCTCCATGTTAATCACAGCAAATAATACACGCAAATAAATAACCTGATCTCGTTGTAACACAAATTTATTACTAAAATCAAAATAGTAATGATAAAACCAGAAAGTTGTTACAAGTTTGCGTCCAGCACACAGAATACAAAAATCACTACTGACAAATAAACAATTCTTACATAGTTAAATTCGTTATTTTTTTAATTAATCATTGTTTATGAATGTCAGTCGCTTGTTACGTTTATGTAGTAACACAACGTATAAACATTGTTCTGACAAAAGTAAGACTTTTATGTCGAGGAACTATCTTCCCTCACACAATAATAATAATAATAATAATAATAATAATAATAATAAACTTAGTTAGTGTCCTTAACCTTTGTTACTCGAGATTAAAATGGATCAAAAAGTCCATCCCAATGATGTTAACCTTTATATGAGCAAATAGAAAATTCTACGTGAATAGCGATTTCTGCCCCAATGCCACTGACAATTATTTAACGCCCATAACCTCAGTTTGAATTCCATTGGCAGCCCATAGTTGATGATCGAATGTGTGGCTATCGATTTCCACTACATCGGATCGAACTATGCTCACTTCTGCACGCGCGTCTATTAAAAAGTTTAACCCAGTAAGTTCATCTGTTATAACAAACTTATTGTTACTATAACCAGCTACCTCTTTGAGATCACCTTCCAGCCGAGTTCTAACAGATTTACGGACTGTATTACCGCTCATTTATTCCATCGAAGCTTCCAAACTTAACTTGAATGATTTTAGTATGCCTCGAATATGCATACCTTGGAGCCTTGCATGCGCGATCCCACTACGTCTCCTACTAGTGGGGGTTCCACTAGTTTTCCGGCAGCTTAGAACAAGCTACAGAGAGAGTACTTCCTTTCCACCGGATACCACCCAACTTTGGAAACGTGCATCCTCCTCCTGACATTTTCCAAACACGGCGTATTTACGATGCGAAATGCACCACAGGCGTGGTCCTTGAACACCCTTTCGCGATTCGCCTCTCCAATGCTTGGAAGTTGAACTTCGACTCCGAGAATTCACCCTACCTCTGTTGAAACTTTTCTATTGTTTTTTTATCCAACTCATATCCCTGCGGAGGGTACTTAATTCATTCTCTACTGTCAGGAATCACTCTGAGAGTTGTCTGAGTTGCTGCTCCAGGCGTGAATCTGCTGTTACTGCATACACCTTAGGTTCCTTCTGAAGATACACTTTGTCGATCCTGGCGCGGTCGCCATTTTTTGTAGAGGCCCTTTGGTCACTACCATAAGAGAGCCTCTGAGATGCCAGTCCCGGACAATCCATATATGCGGTATGATCATCTAATTTGGAACACTTAAGTTCCTTGTGAACCAAATTATCAGTTGTCCTCAAAATTTAAGAACAGCCTCCATGTTAATCACAGCAAATAATACACGCAACTAAATAACCTGATCTCGTTGTAACACAAATTTATTACTAAAATAAAAATAGTAATGATAAAACTAGAAAGTTGTTACAAGTTAACAGAGATCATTTGGCGTCTAGCACACAGAACACACAAATTACAATTGACAAATAAACAATTCTTACATAGTTAACTTCGTTATTTGTTAATTAATCATTTTTAATAGAAATGTCGTTGCTTAGTACTACGTTTGCGTAGTAACACAACGTATAAACAGTGTTCTGACAAAAGTAAGACTTTTATGTTGGAGGAACTATCTTCCTCTACAATAATAATAATAATAATAATAACCAACTTAGTTAGTGTCCTTAATCTTTGTTGCTCCTCATACTCCAAAGGTCATGAATGCACTCTCCTCTTCCTGGATATATCCTAGACTTCTGATTCTTTGTCATTTTCAACAATTGAATCCGCCTTATTGAGAAGCGGTTTCTGCGGCAACGTCCTCAATCTTATTATTTACTATCTCCGAAACCGATGCGCGACTGTAAAAGTCGGAAATAGTCCCTCGAGGCTAGCTCTTATCGGGTCTGGAATTCCCAGGGCACCGTACTTGGTCCTATATTTTTCAACCTTAGACTCGCGTAGGTACAGGTTGAAGACAACCTTTTCAATCTGTTTAAATATGCGGATGACATGGTTATAGTATTCAGTAACCCCAAAGCATCCAACCCTTCCTTATCCTTTATATCGCAGATTTTATCCTCGCTTCAGTCGCAGCTCAGCAATATCGGTCTCAAACTAAACCCCGTCAAGACTCGTTTGATGAAACTCTCCTCCGACCCAATCTGCTCTCTCCGGTTGCAAATTACCTCCTTGATATTGAAATAATGTATTCGGTCAAACACCTTGGTATTTCTTTTTTCAAAATCCCTAGACTTCTTCCCACACCTTACACACACTACTTCCAAATTCTTCGAATAAGCCCGTCTGATCTGCTTCAAGACTAACAGCCCCACTCTCCAACTCACGCTATTTAAGGTATATGTCCTACCCCTCATTTCATACGCTAGCGAATTCTACTATTGTCTACAGCGAGTCTTCCCCCACAGCTAAAATTATCGGGAACGCTTCTCCTGGCAAACCTTCTACCACGGAAATAAAGCTCCTACACCAGCACGAATTTAAAAAGGCGGCCCACAATTACTGCTTTAACAAATTTCTTTGTGAAACGACCGATTGGAAGCGAAATTGGTTCCTTCTTAATTAATAACATTTGTTTCATCCCCGGCTCTTCTCTTTACTGGTTTTGAATGGATAAATCCCTCTGGCTGACATCTAATTTCCACTTTTTTCCTCTGGTTTTAAATCTCTCACTCTTGACTCCCTGATACAATTTCTATTCTCATTTTTCATTCTATCCTATCCATATAGTGGATACTTTACCATGTTTTGTTCAACCAATTCTTTTCCTTACTGTTTCAGCAAAAGACCGGAAACTCAAAAGCTCGCTGGACTACCCAAGGTTTACATTGAACTTCGACTCCCCCTCGTCTACCATTAGTCATAACCTCGTTCAATGGATGCCAGTGATCCCTGCACAAAACACTAGCTTCAATCTAGTCGACTCCATTCTGGTCAATACTACACTTCAGAAATTCAATATCCATTTGTTAAAGAAATGATTGTGAGCCGTCATTCTAAATTTGTGATAGGATAAAAGCTTTATTTCCGCAGGAAGAGCGTTGAATACATTTGTGGCTTTGGAAAAGAGATTGATTTTATTAAATATAATGAGAGTATGGTTGGACTGGATTGAAGAGTTGCCATGGCGTGTAGCATAGTGGTGCCTTGGGTGAGCGAAGTTTGATAGTGATAAGCTAGCTTTGATCTTATGAACGAAAGAAATGACTCGTAAGTGACGGGTAGACCATAGCGGAAGAAGGTTAGCCAGGAGTAGGCATTCCCGATAATTCTGGCTGTGAGGGAAGACTCGCTTTAAAAATCTGGAAGAAATCTGTTCGATTGCGCACGAGGAGGCTAGAATGAGATGGCAATAAAATTTGCTAGCGTATGAAAATAGACCTTAAATAATGTGAGTTGGAGAATGGGATTGGTAGTATTAAAGCAGATTAATCGGGCCCACCTGAAGCGTTTGGAAACAGTATGTTGAAGATGTGAGTGGAAGTCTAGCGATTTAGAAAAAGAGATACGAAGGTGCTTGGCCGAGTCAATTAATTCAAAATCAAAGAGACAACTTGTATCTGGGAGAGAACAGAATGTGTCAGATGTAATTTTCATCAAACGACTCTTATCAGGGTTCAATTTAAGACCGATTATGCTAAGCTGCGAGTGTAACGTAGGTGACAGTTGAGAGATAAGAGGTAGGGATGATTTGGATGCTGTAGGGTTGCTAAATACATTTACCATGTCATCTGCATACTGGAGGAGCTCGAATAGGCTGTCCTCAACCTGTACTTGAGCGAGTGTTAGGTTGAATAATATAAGACCAAGAACGGAGCCCTGAGGAACTCCAGATCGGATAAAAGCTGACCTCGAGTGACTATTTCCTACTTTTACAAGTTTATGTATGAGATTTTGGACTTTCGTAGTAATTAGTGTTAAATAACTGCGAACTTTTTCCGAGAGTTGGTCGCTGTGCGGATGCATCTCACGATGTTGAGCGCCTGTTTATTGATTACCTGTTTAACGAGCTCATCAATTTTTTAATAATAGTGCATCCTATAATCCATATTTTGGTACCATTATAGAGGCTCTTTGGTCACTACTAAAGGAGAGCCTCTGAGACGCCAGGTTCGGATAACCTATAAATACGGAATGATTGTCTAACTTAGAAAGGCTAAATTCCTCAGCACTTTCTCATAAACTAAATTTCTTAAGTCCTTTGGTTAATAGCTCTGCATCCTCGCAATTATTTTTATTACCCATTATGTTAAATAAAATTTATTACAATATATCTATTACAGCAAATTTGAAAACTCACCGTCTCACTGATTGCCACATGGTGCTTTTCAGAATCCGAAACCTTGAAAACATAATATCCACAATTATTACCTTAAGTGAATTTGAGATCCTTCTCGTAATAGTAATAAGAATAATCAGTAGTAGACAACTGCAGTAATTTATTGTCAAAATAACGCTTTTCTAAGTGTCTTTAAAGAAACTATTAATGTCAGTCCAGGAACATGCAGCATGCATACTACGTAGCTCAAAATCTCAAAAAGACTTAATAATATATTTACTAAAGACAGATCCAAATCTTCAACAGTGTGCACATTCCAAAAAGATTACAATATTTAGAATAGAATAGAATATTTTTATTTGGATAGAAACCACACATGTTCCATCAAATAGTTAATCATATTGGAAAATGTACAATATAAAAAAGATATCACATCACATAAATATGTGCAATTCGACTCATAAAGATAAGTTAATCCCTCTAGTTATACTGTATAATATATCAACAACAGAAAGATCGGCTGTAGTGTCACTGCATACGTCATATCAATTTTGATATATTTATTATGATATAGGAAAAAACTGTCTTATTAATTAATCGCATTTGTACAATAATTGATTATATAAAGAATAATAGATTCAACATCGAAATAGGAAAAATTGTGGTATAATTCCAATGTAACATTATACAAAAAATGAGAACTATGACTAGCAATTGATTGTATGTATTGTTGACTAACATGATGATATAAAGTATAACATTTCAATTTTAATAATACAGAACGTCGAAATGAAAACCTCAAAAAGGTACGTTGCTGATCACAATTATCCTTGTCTTTTATTTAATCACGAGAAATTATTATCATAATCAAAATTAAAAATATCAACAGGATTGTAGATTTTTTCTAGTTCAGTATATAAAAATTTAAAAGACATCTTAGATGGAGGCGTTTCTCTAAGCCCCTTTGGCAATTGATTTAAATTTGTAAATTTTCGAAAAAGAGAATAACTTTCCCGCAACATTTCCCATCAAAGGAGGAGATATCGCCAAATGTCCAGATCTAGTTCCAACTTCATGAATCTTTCTCATTGGATTCATATAGGCACTGGTTTAAATGGAAAACTTTTATGCAATAGCACATTCTCCGAAACCATAAAGTTTGTAGTGATACAAACTGTAGTCTAGTGTCGTATATAGTGCAGAAGATAAGGCTAATTAGTTTCACAACTTTTCTTTCTACAGCTTTTATCTTGTTTGACAAATCCTTTTTAAAGTATTCCAAGTAGCGGCAGCATATTCTAGTATCGGTCTAACCCAAATTATATATATGTTAAATTTTATATCATTCGATAAGATATTTCTATTTATTAGTGTCCATCTGTTCTTGGCACTGCTTACTATCCTTTCAATATGTCTCTCAGCAGAAGCTGTACATTGAATAGTTATGCCTAGATCCTTAATTGTTTTGCTAAAGTTTAATCTCAAAAATATCATTTATCACGGCATCATGAAAATAAACATCATAAAAAAATAAAACATTATTTTATAAAACCAACTGTAACATCAATTGTCTTAAAATAAAATTGATTTATTCTTATATGAGAAGTTAATTAAACTGAAAACCATATATCAATTCGGCAACCATAATGTTTGTAATCATTAAAGGCCGGGTATATATTAGATATAGTGAGTTGGGTTAGTAGTCGCATTGTCGAAGACTATATAAAGTTCACACTATTACTGCTAGTATACACATTCGTATAGGAGGTTGGGCCGTACAATTTTCCCAACTGACTAAATATATAAAGGAGATAGAATGAAGTACTGACGCCTATTGGCGAGGTGTCTATAAATACGAAATGCATGGATACATGTGATTATACTATATATGCCTACTGTACTTGTAAGGGTCTATCGCGAATGGTTTTCTTGTCCTTGCCTCGTCTTACTTAAGACTCGTACCCATGTGAATACAACACGCCAATTCTGAAAACTATTTCTTAATTAACAAATCGGAAACAATGTTTGTTGGAATAGTACACGGATCCGCCATCTACTTATAATACGATTATATAAATTCGAAGCCGAATCCACATACATTTTTTGTATTCAGTAGCTTCTGTGAATGCAAATAACTCACCATTAGAATAAGAATAAAAATAAAAAAAGATTTATTTTATTCTATATAAACTTCTGTTCTAAGAGAATTTTACATACATGTTGAAAATTGAATCAGGCGTTCATAACATGTATATGATATTTTGAGCAAAATTTATGTTATTTTACTTTTTGTGAGCACAAATGTGTATTTGAAGTTTAAAATGTATCAATAAAACAGCACTATTCATAATGAATAAAAGACTATTGACTATATGCCTAGATAGCTTGGTGGTTTCCTAATGGTTGTTGTTTCAATCAATTTGTCGCCTTGACTATGCAGACGCACATTTATTTGTTGGCTAGCACATAGTGCCTGTCTTCCAATTCATAATAACACGTTAGGCAATGATCTTCTTTTTTTCATATTGCTTTAGTGTGTTTGTGAAAAATAGGGAAGATGCAATATTTTGCAATGCCGCGTTTTGTGTACGCGGGTTGTTGCTTTGCACTACCAGTTTCACAAAGATCCGATTGATCACAATTTCCATGTATGTATCTGTTTTGTCTTCGATCGGGCTGAATGCGTATTCCTCCCTATCTTTCGAAGGATACACAGTCTTCGTTTACTGGCTTCGTTTCGGTGAATTCTATCCAGCACCATTATCAGGCCACTATACACAGCACAATACTCACAATAGCAGATTTAAGTATAAGTGGTAACCTTATTCCAATGCCGCATTTTGCGTACGCGGGTAATAGCTGTACACGGGCAGTTACACAAAGATCCGATTGATCACAATTTCCAAATTTTTTTTCTTTGATCGGGTTGACTTCTTATTCGTTCAACTGGAAATGCGGTTCTATCACATCTTTGTTTACTGGTGACGTTTCGGTGCCTACTTTCCAGCACCATCCTCAGGCACCACAGTACAATAATCACAATAGCAGATTTGAGCAAATGTGGTAATCTCGTTCCAAAACCATTCTATTTATATATATTTGACTCAACACCAGTTTTAATCATAGAATTTGTCTCAGTAACTAAACTCAATATATAACTATTTGTAACTAGCAGGCCAATCCTTACCTCACCTGTCTCAAATTCCCGGTATACATAATCTCATCTCGTATGCAGAATATTGTAGGGGAGAGAGACAGTATCGAACCTTTTCTTATTTGTTATAACTGTATTGCTACTATGTCACGGTAATCAAAATTCAAAAATGATAAAACTAAAACCTTGACTGTCATATACTGTATTTTATTTAAAGCCGGGAACTCTAATGTATACAATGGTGTATGAGGTATTGCGCACATAGTAACATATTAGTTCAAATATGGAGCAGCAAGTTACTTAGATGGATGGAGAGTGAATGTCATAGCGACGCTTAGGTGAAAGATTAAAGAGAGAAAGATAGACATAGTATGGACAACTAATGTTTTTCAAAAAACTAATCGTAAGCACAATGCGAAGTTAATCAACTCTTAGAAATAATTGCATAAGAATATTTGCT